>PVJD01008086.1:0-76435 GCA_004026545.1 Mormoops blainvillei | reverse complement strand
AATTCCCTCTATGAAGTTATATTCAAACATCATTTCTCAACTATTTTATGTAGAATATATTTATTTTGAGATATAAATATTATTATATTTATACACATAAATTATAAATATTTTCTCCTAGCAAAATAAAATAATTTGATTAGGGGATATATTATTATAATTTTCATATTATAATATCTCATAAATACTTAGAAAGTTAAATTCATCTTCCAGTATCCCACACTCTTTTTTTAATCCAGTAATACATTTGTTACGTCCCAGTGGCAGTTACTTATTTTTAACAATTCAAAGATTTTTGTCTCCAACTTTCAAGCACTTACATTCTTATAGTGGAGATATAATATACTATGTCAAAATTCCAACAATACATTAAACATATATTACTGAAGTATAGAGAGCAGGAAATTACAGAGAAGGTGTGAAAGTAAAGGCGACATTTGAAACAACCTTGGGTAAATAAAAGTTCTCAGGACAGAACAAGTGTTGGAAGAAGTCTGTTGCAAGATCTGGCACACAATTGGTGTTGTGCTGATATTTGTTATGACAGATTAAGGTAGAGACAACTGATTCCTCTTCCTGTAATTGACATTTCCTTATTAATTTAATGGATGTTTATTATTAATGATTGTGTTTACATTTAAGGGTTCACAGACATTATTGCAATATTAGAAGCATTTATATCTCTTAGTAAAGATGAATAAACTTCGTCAAGAGTGTATGTTTCACATGTTCATATTATATTATAAACACATAATTATAAACACAGGAAAGATTCTTTTTCATTAGTTTGCAGGTGCATTGATGTGATATAGAATTTCTGAAAACTTTGAGGTAGAGTCTCATTATGACATACATTTGAGGAAAAGAAGTAAATTTTTAAATTAATTAGTTACAGAGTTCAGGGCAGGCTCCCTTGAAGAAAAACATCAGAACTGAGAAAGAAGAGGACTTGAGAAGACCCAGGGAGTTAGCATTCAGGCAGCAAAGGTAACAAGACCCTAAAGGGGCAAGTGGCTTTGTGGTATCTAGAAAAGTCTATATGTAACAGAAGCATAGTGTCAGGTGGGATCCAAGAGTAAGGCGATACAATCCAAACAGAATGCAGAGAATGAGGTCAGGAGAAAGCGTGGGATGAGATATTAAATACCAAAACATGCAGGATGATAGCAGAGAATTGGGGTCCAGAGGAGAAGGTACAAAAGGAGAAATAATTAGGGAGACAGGATGTTCAATAAATATCTAGTAGAAATATTTCTCTAGTAGAGAAAGCAAGAATATAAATAACTAACATATTGAAGGTGAAAATATTAGAATTTTATACTCTTTTATATAGCATACATTTAACTATATGTACCAGTTATTGTTTAAGTCATTGGATATATCTGTGAGGAACAAATGACCTCTGACCTCATGGATATCATGAAAGTGACTCATATATTTTCCCATGTATTTCTTGTGAGACTGTATTAACATTATCTCTGTTTCACAGATGAGGCAATTTTTAACTTGATGCAAATTTTCCTGTTAGAAGCTTGTACTCGAACCCAGATTTTTAGACTTCAAGTCACATAGAGTACAAAGAATTTGACATTACAGAGAGGTCATAGCTTTCTAAGAAGAATCAGGAAAAACATTATGGAAAATATAGCATGTGATTTATAACTTGGAAGTGTAATCGAAATGCAGATCCATCTGTCTGCCTCTATGAAAGACAATACTCAAGAGGCAGGTATTGATGTAAAGGAAAGTAGTTTTGTTCAGGTGCCAGCCACCTGGAAGATGGGCAACTCATGTCTCAAAGCCCATCTCCACCTCTCAGTGGAGGCAGAGGTTTCTATAGGGAGGGAGAGGGGAACAGAACAAAAGGATCAAGGGAGGGGGTTGAAAAGTTCTCTATGTGCAGATGAGCACAGCCCATTCCGGTAATGCAAGTGATGGTCGGGTGTGCATCACCCTAGTTTAGTCGTCGTGGCTTCACACCATTCTGGCTTCACGTCATCCTGGCTCTGCAGATGAAGGTGAGCAAGTCTGTCAGAGCTGGGATGCCTGAAGGTCCAAGTCTTTATCTTTTGACGTTAGTTCCTAGGATTCTTATACAAAAATGCTGTTCATCTACAAACTACAAAGTAGTCAGGGTCAGCACTTACAGAAACAATGTTGAAAGAATGGCGGAGTAAGTATGATTTCCCACCATTACAATTGTCCACTGTTACAGAAAGACAGGTGGGATGTCAATACCATAGAAATGAGAAGGTACTCTAGATCAGCATATCTGTATGAAGTAGGCAGAAAAGGGGTATTACAGATTGCCTGGAGTAAATAATAAATGTGAATCAAAAGAGTGAGAGGTGAAGTCTGGAAAGACTGGTTGAGTACAGAGGTGGAGGTCCTTAATTTCCGTCGGCACTCAGGAAACACGATGGTTCTAGCAGATGGAAGTCTTGAGTAAGAAATGAAGAATAGGGAAACAAGAGGAGGTCTGAGATGATAGAGATGACAAAACCATTAGGGAAGCTATCATAATAGTCCAGTCCAGGTAAAACACACATTAAAGACTTCGACTAGAGTGGTTGCATTTTGGTAAGGAAAAAATGGTTGTGTGACAGTTACTTGGAAATTGATCAAATAGGAAGCAATAATAAAGGATATTGAGGAGGTGCAATCAGAGATGACTCCAAGCTTTCAAGTCTATCATCATTGTTACAATTTACAAAAGAGAAATGTAGGAACCTGACATATTTTTACAAAAAGAAAATGTTAGAATTTTAGTGCTGAAGGAGATATGCAATGAGCAATGTGACACTAAATACCAGAAAAAGGCATGGATTAAGAGATATGAATACATACTGCATAAAAATATAGTTGAAAATGAGACATCATCTAAGGTAGTTTATGAAAAAAAGAGAGAAAGGGAGTAACAGAAAGAGAAGCAGAGAAAGAGAAAGCAAGTTGCTCCAAATGTGGGAATACCTCACACATAGAAAGCTATGAAAAAAAAGAAAAAGAAACAGGGACAAAAACAAAGAAAACAGATAGTGAATAAGATATGGAGTAACAGGGGTGTGAGGTAGAAATGACCTTATAGAATTTGATACATAAAAGTAAATTCAAACTGATGAGGCACATTTAAGTGAAATGCTGACCAGGGCGTAGCTGTATAAAAATATCTGAGAGTCACAGCAAAGGAAATGTTAGGGTGGGGCTAAAAGTGTCTTAGTTGGTGGGTAAATCAAGTTATGGCCAACATTTCTACTGTGGCTCTCTCTGGAAAGACATAATTTTAGGTGATCATGGATTTTTCAGTAAGTCTAAATGAGAAAGAGGTGAATTTTTTGTAAATTTTGGCATTGCCATGTGAGGATAACTCAAAGGAGGATCTATCTTGTCAAAAATTATTTGGGTGTAAAAGGAGGAGAAAAAGGAAGCTTGAAGAAAACCCATGCATTTCACTGTCAAAGAGTAAAAGCCATTTCAAGTTACTTTTTCAATAGAATATAGGATTTACTATGTGTTCCTTCCTACCCCTTAATTTATTATTGTAAGTTCTATGATTCATTCACTCTCATTCAAAGAAACAAATGTTTGTTTCCAATTTCTTACCATATGGTCACTATTTAACATCCCATATACTAATTTCTACCTTATTGCTCTAATGGAAGTACTGTCCTTACATTCACCAATGCTCTCTTAATTGACAAATACAGCTTCTTGGTCCTTATTACTTGCAAATAATTTGGTCGCATTGAATTTTGTTAGGTAATCTATACTCCACTGCTTTCCAGGACTCTGCACCTCAGTTTCTTTACTTCCTGCTCTGTAACTGCTCTTACTGAGTTAGTCCTTCTAAGGAGAGCAACTATCTTCTTTAACTCATCTCTCATTATATTAGACTCCACACTAATGAAACAAAAAACAATTAACATATTTTCTGCTTTACGCCTTACGAGAAGAGAGGTCATAAATAGGATAGATATATTATCTTAAGCACAACAAAAGGTCCTAGATAAAATAACTATCGATTGCATTTCTCATACTAATGTTAATCACTAATTTTTTGGATTGATATTTTATAATAAAGTAGTGCATGTGGCCTAGTTAAATATTCAGTCTTTTTAGTGTAATTAAAGTCACTTCTTAACCAAACACACACATACACACATACACCTATACATTAACACTTAGAATTTATCATCATAAGGTAAATTGAATAACCCGGTTACATGCATGACTTTACTATGTTATTGAGAAAAATAGTTTATTTATTAAATGAAATCTTAGGAGGTAGAAATTTCCCTAATGAGCTATGATATTTGTGTAAGAATGCAATGATGAGCTGCTTTCTTCTAAGATCCTTTTTTAAAAATCATTGAATTTATTGGTGTGACATCAGGTAACAAAACTATATAGTTTTCAGGGTACAATTGAGTAATGTGTCATCTGTATATTGTACTGTGTGTTTACCACCTCAAGTCAAGTCCCCTTCCAGCACCATCTAAGATCTGTTTAAAGCTAATCATTTGAGTCATCTGTCTGGCCTTGTATTTCTCCTGTCTTCTCTTTTACTAGGCACTCGCCATTTGTAAAGTTATATACAATTAATAATTAATCAGTAATTATTTTCTTAACTAAGTAATAAAATATTTTAAAATTCATTTTAAAGGGAAATCATTAAGAAAGTTAAATTTGAGTTCAGGTTGTAATAAAACGTACATGACATTTTTGTGTTCTTTTTTGCTCTCTGTGCAAGGTTATAAATTTTAAGAATGAGATAGGCCTCCAAAGTCTGTATAATCTATGAATAAAGAAAAGCAATTCCATTATATAGTTTTATAGGGAAATGGTAATTTGTCTCCATGGCAGAGGCCAGGGGGAAAAAATCCACACCTGTTAAAAGCAATGATGAAAGATATATTTTGTGGCAAAGGAGTTTCGATGGATCCTGAGTTCTAGTTCAATAAAACCATGTAAAAATGTATGTATTGAAATATTTTATTCATCCTTAGCTAGTTATGCTGAAATCTATTTGGCAACATCAAAGAAAACCTCATTATTCAAAATGATGCAGAGGTGCCAGGGTTGTAAAGGTAAATAAAATTAAGTTGACAGTTAAATTTTATGTTTTATATTTAAATACTCATTTAGTGTTATCCATATTTATGATCCCATTCAGATTATGTTTGGAAAAAATATACTCTGTGTAATTTGATTAATCTTTTTAATTTTATGTAACTAGTACTTCTAAAATATGGAAACTGAAATCATAAAATCTGAATGGCAATTAAAGTGTGCTTCCAAAACATTAATTTTGAAAGTAGATAAATATTTCTTAATATTATTAGCTATTCAAATAACTTTAGTTTAGTCATAAGTAGTAACAATAGCTATAAATCTTAGGCGCTAGAAAATAGCTTAAACTAAAGTAGGATATGGCTGTCCCTAATTTCTGAGGCTAGGCTTCTTCTAAGATGAGTATGATTGCAATGGGCTGAATAAAGTTTATTTTGGAAGATCCCGGTGGACCGCATTCCTGAAGCCTTCATAGTTTCCATTATCTTCTGAATCAAGTATGACCTGATGATATTGATAGTCAAATTGCATGAAATCTACTTATTTTACCTCTGTTATAATTAGGGCTATTTTGAGTTTCACCTGCATAATAACAAAAAACAATAGGAAGTCCTTAACATAATATGAAGCTATGCAACACTTGATTTATTAGGAAAAAAATAACATTATAGTGAAAGCAGTGGGCATGCGTGTTCTCTGTGTGGCATTGCTTTGTCATCACTGACATGAATATATAAGGCCCTAGGAGAAAGCAAACCAAAGAGTAACCTTGTGTAAATACACTGAAGTTAAAGTATGGCACAAATGTGTATAAGTACATCAGATGTATAAAATAGATTAAGTGCACATCTTTAATCTGAGCTGTGCAGCCATAAGATATATGGCTTTTATCATTTCAGTTTTCTGATTGCAGAATTAGAGGTGTGAGACAACTTGGCATAATCTCACAATTGTTCAGGTGATTTAATTAGCTATCACATGCAAAACTCCACAAACATTACTGGGTTATTATTCCTTTTATGTTTTTGAGATCTGGGTCTACAGTCAGATAAAACAAGACTTGAATTTCAGTTTCATTTATAACTATGTGTCCTTGGCAAGTGAGTTACCTCCTTCAGTTTTCTTATTTTCAGTATGTTTAAATGTAGATAATGCCTAAGTTATGGAATTTTTGTTTGTGACTAAATATGAGAATATATGCAAAAAGCTTACTCCAGTGTCTGGCATATAATAATCACTTAATAAGCCTTAACAATTATTATTAGCACTGCCATTAAATACTATTAATGCTTGTATCATTAAATATAACTACTATATAAAGGTCTAAAATTTAAAATAAATTGTTCAAATTGTTAGAGTTATTTTCAGTATAATGTTTATTTTATGAGCAAAGGTAGCCTTAAATTTTTTCATCTCTAAAAGTAGGTGAATTAACTAAGATAAAAAACATTTAGAGAACATTTTAAGAAAAGACTTTGGAAAATATCTCTAAAATACAAAATATCCCAATATTAAATGAATAAAAACTCTTCCACAGAATGTTGTTATGGGAAAAGATGTATTTTTTTCAACTACCAGGAAAATTTTAAAAAACCAAGACTAGTAAAATATTGATAAATGTTTCAGTTCCTGTGTTCTTATAATGTAATTTAAAATATATAGTAACTATAAGTCATATAATAATTATAAGTCAAGTTTTCTAAATCTGTGGAGATATTGGCACACAAAGACTTAGAAATATTGTTTAATAAACAGGCTAGTTCCATCTCAGCAATTATATTATGCATTTTGTGAATTTAATGGCTGTTCATAAAATTCCATGAATTATAATTTAAATAAATCTGTTTCAGTTGTGATTTCTTAGGTGGATGATTTACTATGTTTATGAAAACAGAATTGATATTAATGACCTCATTTGATGTTCTTTACTGACAATTTATAGACATACTTTTGGTTATTTTGTTGGGACAGATGTGATCCTTTCAAAATGTCATTTAATTTCCTGCAAACTACTCAGGGAAGGCAATTCTCTAATTCCATCTACCTATTAAGAGCTGGAAGGTACAAACTTTTTTTTCTTATGGTGGGCTGGAAAATAAGAGTTTTAAAAAACTTACTGAAAAAGTAAACCATTATTTATGATTTTTTTGACATGAATTATAGCAGTGGCACTGGGTAGACACCTTAACTGTTGACATCTGAAATAGAATAACATTTGCACATACATTCTCAAAGAACTTAAGAGCAAGGTTTGTTGCTTAGTCTGATAAATTCTGTCACTATGTCCTAATTCTAAGTTTGTAATACAATGAAGCTATGGAATGAATTGAAACTTTCATTTTTACCAGGATCAATAGAGAGATGTTGCTAGAATTCTAGAATCATGTTTGGAAAGGAAAGTCAGAGCATTCTCCTTTCTGCTTTCAGGGACATATCAGAATGACTTTAAAAAAAGGTAATTTTTCCATATTTGCCTGTGATAACTTTGTTTGCCTCTGACATCTATTATTTTATATTAATAAAGTATATATTAAAACATGTATTACCAATAGTGTGCAAAATAATATGTAAATATATTATTACTAACTTATAAATACATCATCACCTGTTCTGATATTAATATGTAAAGCTTTATATTTATGAAATGTCTTTGCTGAAATTTTCTTATTTATTTGGAATTTTTGTTGCAATTATCAGAGACAAATGTATATGTCCTTCCCAGGAAATCACTCCTCTCATAGGTCTCAGAAGGGGATTCATTTCGAAGGCCATTGTGGGGCCGAAGGTTATTTATACATTCACTTACTCATTCTGAAAACATTCTCTAGTGTTGACTATGGACTTGCATGTTAGCAGTTTGGCGTTAATTTAAAACAATGAATAAGGCATGACATTTGCCCTCAATGAATTCACAGTCTTATAGAGTCAGCGGTGTGCTCAAACTCGAAATGGTTCTTGGGAAGCAAAGATGATTATCATAAATAGTTGCAGTGTAATATAACAAGAAACAATTATAATAAGGAATATAGGAGAGACAGGGGCTGACAGAGAGAGAGAGAGAGTTGGTTGTTGAACAGCAGTCCAGCAGACAGGAAGAACATCGCACATAAATATATGCTACCATAAACCAGAGTAAAATGTTTTGAGGACTACATATGGTTTATTAAAGCCAGAGTATTAGAGAACAAGCTGGAAATGCTGGCAGAGTTTAAGTAATAAATGGCCTAGAGGATATCTGTAGGAGTTTGCACTTTATTCTGGAATGGATTGGAAGGCTTTACATTTTTTTTTTAAATGTCTGATCAGATTAGTGTTTCTTGGGTAGGAGAAAAAGTGAAAAAATAAAGAATAGTAACTCTTTGTCTAAATATATAAAAACAGGCATATAGATCAATGGGACAGAATAGAGAGCCCAGAAATAAACCCCCACACACATAGTCTATTAATTTAGGACAAAGGAGTAACGGGGAGAGGATAGCCACTTCAATAAATGATATTGGAAAAGCAGAACAGATATATGTAAAAAATGGAACTAGACCATTTTCTTATGTCATATACAAAAATATACTAAAAATGTATTAAAGACTGGAATATAAGATCTGAAATCAGAAAACTCCTAGAAGAGACCACATATGGTAAGTTCCTTGACACAGGTCCTTGTGATGACTTTTTGAATATGACACCAAAGAAAAACAATAATTTTTTTAAAAAAACTGGCACTACATCAAAACAAAAATATTTTTCACACCAAAGGAAACCATAGACAAAATAAAAAGGTAACCTACTAAACAATAAAATATTTGCAAATCATATACCCGAAAAGGGGTTAATATCCAAAAAATATAAAGGATTCATACAATTCAATAACACACAAATAAACGATATAATTTTTTTAAATGGCAGAACATCTGAATAGATATTTTCCAAAAAAAGACACACCCATGATCACCATGTACATGAAAAGATGCTCAACATCACTAATCATCATGGAAATGCAAATCAAACCCACACTAAGATATCACCTCATACCTGTTAGAATGGTTTTTGCCAAAAAGACAAAAAATAAAAAATAAAAACAGAGCAGATGTAGAGAAAAATGAACCTTGTGCTCTGTTGGTTGGACTATAAATCGGCCCAGCCACTGTGGAAGACAGTATGAAGGTGCCTCAGAAAATTCAAAACAGAGTTTGCAAATTACCCAGCAGTTCCACTGCTGGGTACTTATCTGAAGCAAACAAAACCACTAACTCAAAAAGATATATTCACGCACTTGGGTTTTTGCAGCTATTATTTATAATAGCTAAGATATGGAAACAGCCTAAGTGTCCATTGATGGATGTATAAAGAGAAAATGTGTTTATATATACAATGGAATATTATTCACCCATATGAAAAAATAAAATCTTGCTGTTTGTGACAACATGGATGGATCTCTAGGGCATTATGCTAAGTGAAATAAGTCAGAAAAAATGCTATATGATCTTACTTAATGTGAAATCTAAAACAACAATAACAAACAAACGAGCTCATATATGCAGAGAACAAGAGAATGGATTGAGGTTGCCAGACTGGAGAGGAAATGTGAGAAAAATAAGAGTTTAAAAAGGTACACGATTTCAGTTACAAAATAAATAAGTCATGGGGATATAATGCACAGCATGCTGACTGTAGTTGGTAATGCTGCATTGCACATTCGGGGGTAGCCAAGAGAGTAGATCTTAAAGTTCTCAAGAAAAAAAGGTTTTATAACTATGTAAGGTGACAGAAGTTAACTAGACTTGCAATGGTCATTTAGCAATACATAAAAATTTTGAACCACTATGTTGGACACCTGAAACTAACATAATGTTATATGTTAATTATACCTTAATTTTAAAATACATATAATTTTAAAAATCATTTAAAAGAAAAAGCAAATAAATAAACACATGTATGGCCATGAAGACAAAGCCAATGGCCTATGACGTGGTTACCATGCCCCCAAACTCCGTACTTATCCCTTAAGTCCACAGGATGGAGAGCAAAAGCCAGGCATGGAGAAGTCATCCTGGTCCCATCTTGGTCTAAACTTAGAAACTAATCACCATAAATATACCTCAGGGGTACAATCTTATTCAATCTATAGACTGGGTTAAATGGCTAATGACAGAGAATATCCTAAAGAATGCTGTGAAAAGTGATTAGGACCTGCTACACAGACTCAGAACCGATCACAGTTTGAAGACGGCCCTGCTGCAGTAAGTTGAAGAGGTCATGAATTTAAAACAACAACAGCAACAAAAAATCCCCTGCTTATACACAAGTCGACCTGCTAGGATTTATAATGAGAAACCCCATGAAAACTCCCAAAATTTGACCAAAGCACTAAATTTGAGTCCAAACAAAAATACTGCAGAAAGCTCACTTAAGAAACTGGGACCACAAATTCACAGCTTCTGAGACCCTTTTGAGCAACATATAGCTAATTAATTGGCCTGTGTTAGGAGAAATGTTTTTCTCCCTCCTATTTCCATTTTTTTAATGGGTAAAATATCAGTTAAACCTAACCACCATGTGATTCTTCTGCAGGGTGCTACAAGGTTATGGAAATAATAATGTGTTTTCTACTTCTCTTGAACTAATAGTTGTATTTTATTGAAAAGATCAAAATTCTAGAGGATACGAAATGATAATTAGGTTAAAAGGATTGAAAAAATATTTATAGAATTTTATAGCTCTCTGGCTGGTTTTAGCAACCTTTACTTAAAGTTTGTAGGTCAGGAGGTGAGAGTCTAAACTTTAAATATTTTTCAAGTTCAACATAATATTTATAATATTAAGTGTCTTCTGTATGGTAGAATATTTCCCTGGAAGAAAATTAAAGTCTAGAGATTATCTATACCTTACTTGGAAAGGAGAAATTCATTTAACAAATTAGAATTTCCATATTTTGTATTTTCAGCATTTTCCTCTACACTGACTCCATTCTAGCACCATGTACCACTATATTTCACTGTCATGTCATGTCAACAAAACTCTGTTATACATCCTTATTCTGTTGTGGCAAAAATCAATATCCACTATAATATCTTATACTTAAATGCCTTGGAATCTGATTTCTGCCTCTATCATTACTGAAACTGGTTTTTAAAGGTCTCAGAACCTGAAGGTCTCTTCCTCGTGTTACTTACAGCTTTCAATGCAACTGACAGTTCCCACATTAAAACCCCAAATGCCATTTGTATTCCATTCTGTTTTACTGGTCTTCACCTGCATCTTTATGATCATTCTTTTTCTTGTCTCCTTCACTAACTCCCTTTTTTCTACTTTTTCTTATCTTTCTATCAGAGAAATGTATATATTCCTAAAGGTTAGTATAATTTCTCTTGATGAACCATTTGTATGGTTTCATCGAGTATCTCAGTGTGTATTGTAGATAGTTCCCACCTGTCTTTCCTGAGCACCAGCCAATATCTGTAAATGTTGGGTATATTCTCCTCAAACACAGAATATAGCTACCTCAAACTGAAATTATTTTATTCTTCCAGAATCTTGCTTCTCTTTTCTGTGTGACTTTATTATGTAACATTATAAAATTTTCCATTTAATTGATCAAAGCTTACAATCTTGATGTCATCCTAACTCTATATTTCTTGTACTTCCATCTTCATTTATTCAATAATTTGCAAATTCTCATTTATTTTTGGAGCTTTTCACAGATATCTATTCTATTATATCTTAATACACCAGGGACTTCAAGACCTTTTCACCTAGATTACTGAAGTTGACCTCCTAAGTTCAGTTGCCCTTCAGAGTTCTCTTGGATACATATTCTTAAAGCAACCTTCGAATTATCTGCCCTCTGTACACTTATAGAGCAAATTAAAAACTTCTGTGCAATTATGGTAAACCATTAGGAATTTATGTAAGGACAACATGGTCAGAATTGTTTTACAAAGATTATTTCAGAAATAATTAGTACAGAGGGATTTTAGGTTAGGGTAGGATGGAGAGGAGAGAAGCTAAAGAGTAGAAACACTGGACAGGAGTTCAGGAGTTACAGGGGGAGATGAGTGTATGAACTAGTGAAACAGATATGGAATAGAGGGATTGGTACTGAGTTTTCTAGCCTCGAGATCTGTGTGGATATACTTTGTTCATTTGAAGTTCCCTAACATCTAGAAAAATTCCCCTCAAAGAGCAGAGATCAAGTACATGTTCTATAAATAAAATAACTACAGACATGCTAAACAAAAATGAAATGCATGTTTAAGTAAGGTATAGTGTGAAACAAGGAAGATTATAAGTATGAATTTTGAAGTTTGATCTGAGTTAGAGGTACTAACTGCATGTCTTTGGAAAAATAACTTGACATTCTTGAGCTTCGCTTCTTTTTTCCAGTTACAATTAGGTCAACAATAAAAATCCCTCATAAGTTTGATGAGTGGATTAAAAGGGGCAATGAAGCATTAAATGTGTTTAACAGTTTGACTGGATTTAAGTTCTCCCTCACTATCTCCACTTACACTTGCATTATTGTTAGTGGATCTATGTACATATAAGCATACATACATACATGTATACAAGGTCTGTCTGGAAAAACTGCAGCCATTATTAATATAATAGAGCAGTTTGTTGTTATTGATGTAGAGTGGACTGGAATGCGCATACATGAACAATGACAACTTCACTGTACTAGTCAGGGGGGGCAGTAGACACCATTGAGTGAGCATGTGTACTGCGTGGTCACTGCATTCAAAATGACTGAGCAAGTAGAGTAACGAATCTGCATCAAGCTGTGCATTAAGCTTGAACATTCCTCCATGGAAAATATTCAGATGATTCAGAAGGCCTCAGCCATGGGCAACTGGTGATTGGCAGCTTCATCACGACAACATACCTGCTGATGCATCGTGTCTCATACGGAGCTTTTGGGCAGAACATCAGATCACCCAAGTGACTCAACCCCACTACAGCCCAGGTTTGGTGTCCTGGGACTTCTGTATTTTCCCAAAGTAAAATCACATTTGAAATGGAGGGGATTTCAGACCATTGATGAGATTCAGGAAAATACAACGAGGCAGCTGATAGTGACTGGGAGAACTGTGTGAGGTCCCAAGGTGCCTACTTTGAAGGTGACTGAGGCATCATTGTCCTCATTGTTCTACGTGTGTTTCCTGTACCTTGTATCTTCTTTAATAAGTATCCCCATTTTTCATATTACTTATCTAGATACCTTCCTGACAGACCTCATGTAAACACCTGTACCTATACACATCTATCAATCCCTATCTATTCCTCTATCTATGAATATTTATGAAGGGTAGCAATTTTTAGCACCTAGTGTGGAAATTCAGTCAAGCACAAGAACTCTAAGCTGGTTAATATATATTCTGCTTTGACTTGTTCACCACAGAAAGGGTTTTTATAAAATAAAAGAATTTTAGAATATATTCATATTCCATATTTTTCCTAATGTTCATACTTTCTTGTTTTATATTAGTGTCTTTTTATTCACCTGGATTATAAACAGTCCTGATATGGAGCTGCTATTTTATCCTGTAAACTGGCACTAAAATTCCATTGTATTTTTATGCCTTGGAATGTTTTTGTGCTGGAGAAAGTTCTTTAAAGACACCCTGATAAGGATTAGAGAACAATGAATTGGGTAAAGGGATATGAGTGAGACTGGCCTTTCTGGGTTGCTTCACACAAAGCAAGTAAAGAACTGCCTTACGGCATTTCTAAAGAGAAGAGGAGCACTGAGGTCAGTAGTCTGGGTCAAACCAGGTAAGTAGGGCCATTTTGTTGGAGGTCATCTGTCACATATGGCTGGTATTTCATGATTTCTATAAATAATAAAATTTTGTGTTCAGATGTACTTTAATAAATAAAATACTTATAAATTTATAACTTATATTATAGAATTAAGGACTTGAGAACAATTTGCCACAGATTTCAGCTTTGATTCACTTATCATAACTGTCCTTTAAAGCAAAAATTGTGCATTTTAATTTTTTTAAAAATTGTTCTCTCAAAGAATCTATACTATCATTTGTCAAGGGGTCATAAACTAAAGGTTACTGTATCCATTGTGATCAGAATAATCATCTGTTTAAGGAAAGACTTAAACCAGACTTCCAGCCAAGATGGAGGTGTAGATGGGTACATTTTGCCTCCTCGCACAACCAAAAGAAGGACAACAACAAATTTAAAGACAGAAAACAACAAGAACTGCCAGAAAACTGAACTGTGTGGAAGTCTGACAACCAAGGAGTTAAAGAACAAACAGTCATCCAGACTGATGGGATGGGTGGAGATGGGCAGCAGGGGTGTGGAAGGGCATGCAGTTGGGTGGCACCTAGAGGACTGGCTGGGCAAGGAAGTGCCTGGAGGGCCAGGAGGTACCACATTTGCATGAGGATAAATTGGGAGGAACAGCTGGGGACTGAGACAGACTGGGCAACCCAGGGTTCCAGCATGGAAAAAGAAAGCCTCAAAACCTCTGTCTATAAAAACCTGTGGAGTTTACAGTGGCATGAGAAACTCCCAGCCTCACAGGAGGGTTCATTGGAAAGATCCACAGGGTCCTAGAATGTGCGTGGACCCACCCACCTGGGAATCAGCACCAGAAGGCCCCAATTTGCTTATGGATAACAGAGGAAGTGACCGAAAGCTGGCCAAGAGCCAAACAAGTGGCACTGTTTCCTCTCTGACCCCTCTCCCACATACAGTGCCACAGTACAGTGATGCGGGTTGCTCCACCCTGGCAAATACATAAGGCTCCACCCCTTATCACATAGCAGGAGCACTGAGACAAAGAAATATGGCCCAAATGAAGGAACAGACCAAAACTCCAGAAAAGATACAACTAAGCAACAAAGAGATAGCCAACCTATCAGATGCAGAGTTCAAAAGACTGGTAATCAGGATGCTTGCAGAAATGGTTGTGCATGGTCGCAAAATAGGAGAAAAGTGAAGGCTGTTAAAAGTGAAATAAAAAAATGTATATATACAGGGAACCAACAATGAAGGGAAGGAAATCAGGACTCAAATCAACAATTTGGAGCAGAGGGAATAAATAAACATTCAACTAGGGCAGAATGAAGAAACATGAATTCAAAAAATAAGGAGAGGCTAAGGAACCTCTGGAACAACTTTAAACATTTCAACATCTGAATCATACGGGTGCCAGCAGGAGAAGAGGAAAAACAAGAAATTGAAAACTTACTTGAAAAAATAATGAAGAACTTCCCCAATCTGCTAAAGGAAATAGACTTCCAGGAAGTCCAAGAAGCTCAGAGTCCCGAAGAGTTTGGACCCAAGGAAACACATACCAAGGCACATCATAATTACATTGCCCAAGATTAAAGACAAGGAGAGAATCTTAAAAGCAGCGAGAGAAAAGGAGACCATTACCTACAAAGGAGTTCCCATAACTGTCAACCAATTTCTCAAAAGAAACCTTACCAGCAAGAAGAGGCTGGAAAGAAGTGTTCAAAGTCATGAAAGGCAAGGACCTACATCCAAGGTTACTCTATCCAGTAAAGCTATCGTCTATAATGGAAGGGCAGATAAAGTGCTTCCTAGATAAGATCAAGTTAAAGTTCATCATCACCAAGCCCTTACTATATGAAATGTTAAAGGGACTTATCTAAGAAAAAGAAGATCAAAAGTAGGAACAGTAAAATGACAACAAACTCACAACTAACAACAACTGAACCTGAAAAACAAAAATGAAAATGAGAACAAACTAAGCAAACAATCAGAACAGGAACAGAATCACAGAAATGGAGATCACATGGATGGGTTATCCATGGGGAGGGGGAGGGAAGAGAATAGGGGAAAAGGTACACGGAATAAGAAGTATAATTGATAGGTACAAAATATACAGGGGGAGGTTAAGAATAATATAGGAGATGGAGAAGCCAAATAACTTATATGTACCACCCATGGACATGAATTAATGGAGGGGGTGCTGGTGGGAAGGGAGTGCAGGGTGGAGTAGAATAAAGGGGAGAAAAAAATGGGACAACTGTAATAGCATAATCAATGAAATATACTTTATTTTTTAAAAAAGAAAGATTTAAACCATATAGAGTAATAATTTTTGTAATAAAAAGAATTATTTGTTTATAAAAGATATTACCAACTAATTTAATTTATTTTGTAATAAAATTGGGTACTTTTACAAATAATAAAATTATCCATGCCAATGTGACTCATTCATAGTAATTGATTTCCAAATGACTTACTGAAGTTATTATATATAAAGCCTTGTAGATGAATACAGTAAAGCTTTGGATATTCTGTGGAGTTAGTAATTATTCAAATAATTTCACTGGATGTTAAATGCTAGAAATGTGCTTTTAAAGTCTAAGATCAATTTTACTTTAGGAGAAAAAGTTATGAAAAAGCTAGAGAAGTAATTTTTGAGTTTTGTATGAAAATGAAAGGTTAAATTAAAGGGCTTAAATACAAAGTCTATAAAAATAATATAATCTCTCAAAGAGTTAAGGAGGTTATTTTAATTAACTGCCTCAAGGAAAACTAATGAAATATTCTGAATCGAAATCATCTAACTGCCCTGAAAAGCAATATGTTTGAATTTAGATATGAACTATCAGTTTACGAAGGATGGCATATAAAGTTATTTTTTAAACAAAAGACAGCATAAGGAGATTTTAATCTTGATTCATTTTATTTAATCTTGCTGATATAAATTATTTCTAAAAATCCAAACTGTGGAGAGACTGCTGCGAGCCTTGGATTTCTGAAGGATATTTGAGAAGTGTGGAGTGTCCCATTATCAATGCCAAATTCCGACCAGAATGATAATAAGCTAATCTAGTGACAAAGTTTTATATGGTGTATTCTTGCTTGCCGTTAAAGAGAAATCACTGCTAGGTGAGGAAATTATCTTTATGATAAACATAAGCTGTAGGAATAAATATACTTTGTCAAAATAATCTTATCAATAACCAGTAACAATCATCACAAGCAATCATATGCCAACTTTGTGTCAATATCTTTCTTTCTGAATTTAAAAAACGGTTCACAGACATGCCTTCTTCACCTCATTAATTTTTATTATACCCTTAAGAGGTATGTATTTATTAATGCTAAACTATATTATCAACATTAACTGAGCCGAGCCATGTTTATAAGTATTTATTTAAGGAGAACGTAAAGTGAAAGATCCTCATGGAGAGACATTTAGGCACATGGGGGAGGTTGAAAGTGGAAGATGAGCAAGTGTGCAGCAGCTGCTCAAACCCAGAAGATGCTCAAATCAAAATTTCAAAAGGATTTATAAATGAATGCAGTGAATAGCTTCATGATTAAATTCTAGTTACGTTTAAAGAACTGGCTTGGGTTTATGTCAGGCTAATTAAACTTGCTAGTGAAGTGATGTAGGGATGTTGTTATGATCTCTATTTGAAGCCTCACATATGAAATTTCGATGAGAATTAAAAGTCAATAAAAGATTTTGTTCTCTTAAGGAACTTCAGGAAAATCAGACTCATTAAATGTTTGTATTCCTTCTTTTGCATTGACCACTGGGAGTCCTAAGAAAATATTTATGTCTTGGCCACAATAATTATGAAACACTATGGCCTATACTCTCTTGACCTCTACCTATGAAATGTACTTTTTTTTTTTCTGGTGTTCTATTTACTTATTAACATATTTATCTTTTATGGCACATAATTTTATATAGCAAGTCATTAAAATTACCTTTTGGAATGAGGTTAAGATAACATATATTAGTATAATAAATAATTATATAAATTATAGAGAGAGAAATAGATTTCCTATTTTGCATTTGTTGATATAGTGACTGAAAAGTCAATTGGAATAAAGCTTTACAAGAAACTAAATTTATTATGTTTAACTTCATTTTTCCACACATTAGATACAACATTTATTATTGATAAATTACCAGGTAAAGGTGTCAACACTCACTTCCTTTTCACCATTCTCTTCAAAAACCAGAATCTATGACAATATTATCAGTTTTTGATAATAGCCACAGTAATCTTTGTCTGTTTCAAAGGCATTTAGATAATTTAGCCTTCCAGGCTCTAACCATATATCATCCAATTATTTTTTTAATTATAAGGAAAGAGATTTATCAAAAGAGATAATATGCTAAGAAAAAATAACTACATAGAAAAGTTGCTATAAATCTCTAAATTTCAGATCTATAAAAGACCCAATGTCCCTTAGTATTAAACTGCCATAAGAAAAATTAAGCAAGGAGTTTATTAATTAAATCTGAACAATGAAAAGAAAGGCAAAATGATTACACACTTATTTTTGTTACTAGTAACTATTTTTATAGAGATATTAATAAATTGAATATAAGATGGTGGTTGGTGAAGAAAACAAACATGTAAGGATTTTTCTAAGATTGCAATATAATCATAGTTTAAGAGAGGAATTAAGCCTTGACTGGTGTGGCTCAGTTGGGCATCGCCTTGCAAAGGGCCACTGGTCCAATTCCCAGTCATGGCATATGCCCGTGTTGCAGGTTAGGTCCCAACTCCCAACCCCACCCCCACATCAGGGCACGTGCGAGAGGCAACGGATCAATGTTCCTCTCTCACATCGATATTTTCCTCCCTCTCTGACTCCCTCTCTTCCCATCTCTCTAAAAGTAAATAAATATTTTTAAGAGAAGAATTAAAAATAAAATTGAGTATGTTATAAAATGAATACAATACATATTTATATTAGGATAGGAAAAGATTGAGTACCCCTAGAGTTAAGTAAGATGTATCATCTAGTAAAATGCATACATGTTTTATAATATAACAACTCAGGTTGGTTATGAGGATGAAATGGGTTAATGTATTTAAAAACATTACTGCCACAGAATTAAGTGTCCAGAGAATACAGAGGTGGGCAAAAGTTTACAGTTGCAAGTATGCTAAACACAGAGTTTATTCTTGTATTATTATTTATTTATTGTTGTACTATGTTCTATACTAATGACTGTAAACCTACTTCTGCCCACCCCTACATAAGCTGCCAATATAAACTTTTTTTTAAAATGTTGTTTTTAAAAAGTCTTTTACTAAACTATTTTAGTAATAATGTCATCTTAATCACCACCAGAACTTATTTGGAATAATGTTATATGCACTTCCAGCACCTAGATTTTTGTTTCTATACCATTATAGTCAATGAAGTGACTGACTCTAGGCTCTGCTGGGAGGGTGGGTAGGGGACCAAGACATTGTTAGTAGAAAACTAGAATCATTTAAAATGTGTTTCTGGTTAATAAGAGGACAAAGAAGTTAGCATTCGGGGAGTCACAATAGCCAAACTGTGACAATTTGCATATATATATAATAAATAAGTTGAATCTGCAAAAACTCAGGCAATTCTAATGTTACTCAAAATCAGAGAGTTTTACATGATGTATGTGTGTCTATAATGTATATAAAATTTTCATGCAAGAGAGAGAAGGCTGTAAAAAGATATGTTTACATTTTGTTTAATAAATATGGAATTGTTAATATATGGATATCTTGATCCTTCAATTAAATGTGTATTTATTTATAATATAGATTAGTACCTTTTTTATAAATGTAATTAGAGGAGACCCATCTGATGTTTATTTTACATGGTCTAGTAGGCCTTAGAATCACGTCACTTTAAGCAAATGTCATATTCTGAAGGGCAAAACCTATGTAAAAGCTATAGATTGAAGGTATCATTGATAACACAAAAATAATGTTCAATTTATAAAGAAACTGAGTTTGTTAAACAGGTCTCACTTTTGAAAGAAGAAACCAAAAGTCAATTGGTTGGTAATTCATAAACTGACTCTGGATTGGGTAATATGATACTCTTTTCTATTTTATATTGGAAGGTTACAGTTGAGAAACATATGATAAAGACTCTCTTTGTATATATATGTATATATATATGCACATTTGTGTGTGTGTATGTATGGTAAAATTAAGGTATAAAAAGTAATAATAGTTACATAATAAAATTGTTGTAAACTGACTAAGGTATAAAAGTATAACTCAAATATAAGCACAAGACAATTTAATCAAAAGTATTAATAAAAAGTTTTATAATCATTTCATAATTTACAAACTTTGTCTAATTTTATGACATTTATAACATTTAATAGACTCATGTATTAGATTTGAATATTTAATTTTTACATAGGTTTAAGTAATTATCTAAATTTACTAAATACATGTTTTGAATTGTTATTGTGTAATTAATATTTAAATTTTTACATAAATAATGGTTGACGGATATAAAGGATTACTATTTTCAGCTTTAAAGTGTGTTGTGAGTAATGAGGTTCCTCCTCAGAAAAGCTCTTTGAACTTTAAACATTCTATTAACAATAAACAGTGAGTTAATTTTCTATGTATCTATGAGGCTGAACATAGGAAATCATGAAGTAAAGGGAAGTTGGCACAAAGTTTTTAATCTTACTTTACATTTGCATTCTTTTATTTCCTTTTAGAGCCCCACCCCCACCCCCACCCTGGTTTTTCTTACAAGCTTCCCACCTCATTTTCTGCCCAGATCACAAAACTACCTTGATGCCTAGAATCCTATCGCACTCCTGCTCCCTCCCAAGTTACTAGAAACAAGTTGATCAATGTCACCTTTTCTCTCTATCCTCTATATTTGCATTTTTCCCCAAGATTACCTGGAAAGAAAGATAAAACTAGATCTGAAAAACTTAATTTTTTATATCATCAACATGCATGTAATGATATTTAGTGGCAGACTAATTCTGAGGCAGGAGTGACCTTCCCTACGTCAATGACTAACTGCTTCTATCAGGTATGTTTGGGATCTTAGGCATATGTGTGGCCTCTGCAACACTGTGTTGAGTCAAGTGCTGTCTTGAGTAGGAGGGGCAGGAACATAAATGCCACCAAAAAATACATATATGTGCCTACCCATATGTTTGAGTTAAAAATAAAGCAAATGTTACTCTAAACTAAGTACAAAAGCCTGATGCTGAATAAGATGATTATATATATCATAAATAGATAGGTAGATAGATAGATGATAGACAGATATATAATAGACAGATAGACAGACAGGCGGTTGATATAGATAGAGAACAGTAAGCCTTTCTTGACTAGTCATTGAACTGTAAATGCTGGTACCAAAGTGCTTACTGCAGGTAGGAGTGAGTATTTGATAGCTGTGACTAGTCTTTGCAGGAATCCTAGGAAAGCACTGACATGTAGGATCTTGACTTTGGGTGGTGAACTCACGATACAATGTACAGATGATGTATTATAGAATTGCACCCTTGCAGCCTATGTAATTTTATTGACTGATATAATCCCGATAAATTCAATAGAAATATTTTTTAAAAGACATGTAGGATCTTCCAGTAAATACATCTCTGCTCTGAAGCATGCAGAAAAGTTCACATACTTTGCCATCACTGCTGATTTTGAAGGGGAAAAAAAAGCCTGATATACAGGCTATTACAAATCAGTGCACACGTGTCAGATTATATAGTACAAAGAGAAAGATATAAGCCAGTAATATTTGTACATTATGTTCTCTGGATTTGTTGTACCTTGTCTTGAAAAGACTATTCAACAGAAAAGCAATTAGAATTATTTTGTTTATCAGGTTACTGTTTGAATGTGTATACTGAAAAGTAATAGGTACTTTGATGCACCACATAATTATTTTCTAAAATAAGAGTGTATATAGGCTACTACTGTGGTATATTTAGTGTGTGTAAAGTCCCTACATAAACTCAGACAATAGATAATATTTTGATTGTTTTTGGACCTAGATCAATGTTCTCCAAACTGACCCACTGTCATTTCTTTCTTTCCTTTTCTCCTTCACACTTCTATATTAGGTTGTCTGGATTCTGGATTAACTAGAAATAATACATGATGAAGATTACATAAAGAAACAACAAGTATTTCATTCTTTAGGGTGTAATTTTAACTTAAAAATCAGAAATATATAACCAATATAGTTACATATAAATTAATAACATAAAAATTCATGGTCCTCCTATCTATATTTTATTATTTGTAATCTTCAAGAATTTAAATCAAGTAGAATTACTTATTAAGAAATAATACTGTTTCTTTTTAACCTACTAGTCTATCCTCAATTTGGTATAAGCCGTCATCACAATTGAAATAGTTTAAGTTTAAAAATCTAATCAGTACATTTAGTTAATTAGATATATGAGCTGTTTTAGAAATGTATATATTATACCATATATGTAACATTAGATGTGGTATCATTTTCTAATAAAAATATTATGACAACTGGTTAGGAAGTTCTAGTGAGAACCTGAAATATTTGCATTTCAGAGACATTTCTTTGGTTACATGACCAAAAGTAGAATTTTTTAAATGTGCCAACTTATATCCAGAAGAATCTGTAGCAAATAGACTATAATAAACAGTAGAGGGAATAAAACCAGATAAGTAGATATTTTAAAAAGCAGACAAAATTAGAAATCTACTTTTACTAGATTTCAAAACTATTAGAGTTCTAAAAATAAAACTTTATCTGCTTTCATGAATAGTATTTTTAACCTCCCAGGCTAAAGTGTATTTTTTTTTTTTTGAAGAGGGCAAACATTTCAAAGGATCTCAATTTTTTTTAGGTAAAAATGTATTGTTTTCATAGTTCTAATACTTACCAAGGTTTTTCACTGTTTTAAAATTTGAGGTCTTATGCTTTTGCCTAACTAAACTTTAAAATTAAATATATACACACTATATATATATATATATATATATATATATATATATTCATATTCATGGGGAAAAAAACCATAAACTTTACTCACAGGCAAACTGAAGGATGGCTTCTCTACTAAGAATACTTCCATAAGTGTTGGATGCTAGACACTGATAATGACCAGAATCTTTTGCTTCACTTGGATTGCTTATAATGAAGGTCCCGTCTATCAAACTGTAGCGATAATCACTTTCCAAATCAATCTCTGTTCCATTTCGAAGCCATCTTAGGAAAAATCAGAAGACAAATAGTAAAAATGACTTGAGACGTTATAATACTCCTTGGGAGTGTTAGCATTTCACTGAAGGGGATTTTTACAATTGAAGTAAAATGAACAACGGTGAATTCTACCTGTAATTGGGAGCTGGGTTGCTACGAGCTTCACAATTCAGTGCTACTTTCTTTTCATCAGAATCGGTTGGGAAAATTATATCATCTGGTTCTTGCACAAATACTGGCCCATAGTCCACACTTTCTGTAAGGACCAAAAAGACACACTTTAAAATTTCTTTAAACATCAAGACATGTTTTTTCTCAATTATGTTTGCATTCAAAATTTTTACTCTTTTCTTATACTCAAAGGCACTTTACCAAAAGAAAGGTATAGTCGTCAAATTATATTGTTTTAGTAAATTGCTGAGACCTAAATGGAACATTTTTGTAATTGACTGAAATAGCTTTAAAAAATGATATATAATGGAAAAACAAGCATTTCAATCATTGTTTTTGCACATTTTAAAATATATATCTTTGTATTCATCTGAAACAGGGCATTGTCATGTAAACAATAGTTAAAAACATTATTTAATGATTTTATTCATATGTGGGATCTAATGAACAAACTCACAAGGAAAATGGAGACAGACTCATAGGTGGAGAGCAGGATCACAGCTATTGGGGCCGGGGAGCAGTTAAGGGGTGGAGGGATTGAGCAAAAAGGAAAAAGGACTCATGGACATGGATGACAGTGTGATGGTTCCTAGGGGAAGGGACGTATAAGGGGACTAAATGCTCATGGAAAAAATGCAATAAAGATTAAATTTTAAAAATTATTATTTAAAAACTCTTAGAATATTAAAAATAATATACACACAAAAAACATGAATTAATGTGTTACTGCTTCAACACTACAGATGTGAAAACATCAGTCCTCATACATTCTTCATATATTCCTTTCTTCTCTCATTTAATCAATCACTACTTAGTGTTAATAATGCTGGAGCGGAGGGAAAAGTTATGTAATGCAAATAAATATATTCTCACAGAATAAATAAAATATATTCTCAAAAATTTAACTGAACAAAATGTCAAAACTGTATAAAATTAAATGCTCAGCAGTAAGTAAAGTAAATAAGGATATCAGAAGAGAAAAGGCATAAAAAGAAGGGCAAAAAGAAAGAGCATGTAAACTTATTAAGTGCCTACTGTATGCCAGATAACAGATTCTATCTCATTTAATTAGTTAATACTCAGACAAAATCTGTTATAAAGGTCATTTTGAACTAATGAAAATTTCATGGAAAAGTAGAAATAAATATGGGCCCCAAATATCAGGTTGGGCTTGAGAAAGATAATTCTGCTAGAGAAATGATGACTAACTGTGCTGTGGAAGTATGTCATGTTAGGCAGCAGTAATGTAAGAATTTACAGGATTATGTGCATACCTAGAGCATTCTGAATTGTGAACTTAAGAAGTACAGGCTTTTTGCTTCATTTGTATTAATCATAAATTTGATTGCATGGTAACCTTAGACGACAATTCTCTCCTTGGCACAAGTAACATTTTAGTATATTCTGTGTCCTTGTGTCTTATAACATATTTACTATCATTCCCGGCCTCTGTTTACTAGATTCCAGTAGTGCACCTCCCCAAAAGGTGATAATCAAAAATGTCTCCACAAATTGCTAAATTTCTCCTGCCATCAAAATTGCCACTCTTTTAAAACCACTGCCTTAGAAAAATGAAGAGGGAAGATTTTAGATAAGGTATATTCACCACGTCCGTATTAAATAATTAGAGGTTTACATCCTCCGTAGATAACCACAAGAAAATATCAGGAAAGAAATGCAAGATTGAGTGTTCCAGGAAGCTTGATCTTTAAAAATTATAACTAAAAATGTTGTATATCATCATACTTAAAATATAAGTAAATTGATTTTCTTCCTTTAAATGCATTTTATGCCCATTTTGGGAGAGCGACGGAGAAAAGTGTTCATGATATTCTAAACATTCATCCAATAAAAACTGAGCACTCACTATGGATAAACACTAGGAAGTTTCTTTTTTAATATTTATTTATTTATTTTTAGAAAGAGGGGAAGGGAGGGAGAGAGGGAGAGAAATATCAAAGTGTGGCTGCCTCTCGTGTGCCCCCTACTGGGCACCTGGCCCGCAACCCAGGCATGTACCCTGACTGGGAATCGAACTGGCAACCCTATAGTTCACAGGACAGCACTCAAATCTACTGAGCCACACCAGCCAGGACAAGAAGTATTTTCTTTAGTCTTAGATAGCCTAGCTGAGTTCTTTTTTTAGCCTACAACAACAACAACAAAAATAATTAATGTGTTTCTCCATACCAAATTATATTGCTGTCACTTAAAACTTTTATTCAAAAGATGAAAATAAATGATTGGATAACTAAATAACTATAGGAAATTATTGTCAAAATATTAAATTAGTTGCATCACAATAACTTTTTGTAAAATTTTAGAAAAACACATGAAATCTCTCAAACTCTTAATTAGACTTAAGCTGCACAATCAAGTCATGCAAAAGAATCCCTTCAAATCTTTTCACATTAAAAATGATTATTTTGATAGAGGTTATAAATGTCTATGATGTATTTGTTAATTTATTAAATTAACATTCAATAAATATATTTTATATATGTATAAATTACAAAACTCATGAGTTTTAGAGTCAGGTACACCTGGGTTTAAGGTCCAGTACCATCATTTTCTAGCCTTGGGCCAGCTAATTTATCCTTTGCTGCACCGTTTATTAGTTGTAGATAATAAGGCCTCCTTGCAGTATTATAATAGGGATTAATTGACATTAGCATTTACAAATACAAAACATCATATAAGTACTCAATAAATTATAATAAATTATAGTAAATTGTACTTGTGGTATAATACTATATGCCAGACATTATACTGAAAACTTTATTGCAATGGATCATTCAACACAACAACCATGTGCTCAGAAATAATACCCCCATTTCATAGAGGAAAAAACTGAACTTGATATCAATTAACTAAATTTATACAGCAATAAATAAGATATCCATGACTGTTGGTATCTAGAACCTGATTACCACTACTACCATTACTTATGATAATTATTATTATTATACTTATATTATACTATTTAATTCTATGAGCTGAGCATTATCATTATTTCTAATTCAAAGATGAAAACTCTTAGGTTCTGAGAGACATACAAAATTAGTCACACTGTAAATGATTTTAATGATGTTTCTTTAGTTTCAAATCTTAAGTTCTGAATATCATCAAAACAGACGAGAGAAATAAAAGATTGTCAGTCCTGGAAAAGCAGAGGGTAAGACTTGCTAAGTTGCAGACTAAAAACAAATGACAAGCCTGAACAACATTTATTCTGATTGCCTGTAATCTGTTACATATCTCTTTCCAGTTATTGTCACTTGAAAGCATCTTAGCGTACACTCTCTCACCCTCTCTCTCTTTCTCTCATGTTTCTCTTAGAAATAAAGCTCAGTGGAAGGGGTGAAAGAGCATATGTCTACATAGGGTAATCATTAATGATACTTTCTCTGAAGAGATTGGGTTTTAAAGTTTTATATCAAGAAGGAATTATTATAGGTAAACTCAGAAATAGTATTTGATTTATTCTCCTATAATTGTTGACCCCATCTATCGATAATGATCATGCATTCATTGTTTAAAGCAATGTACTTGCATTTTGCAATTTTTAGCTTGATGGAATATATAACTTTTGTAGACAGTCCTCAAAACTTATAAGACAGCAAACCATCACAAAGATCTTGGTAACCAATAAATCAAAAGCTGTACTTAACAAGGTAGAAATCTTTGAGACAGTTGTGTAACATGCAGACACCATAACACATGATCTTAATTTTTCATAGGAGTAATGTTTTTGAATGCTTTTTTCCTGATCAGACTTTTAATGAACAGACTACAAAATATTTGTAGGTGGCCGAACCTAAAATGCTAGTGGATATTGTTTGTGAAATATCAGAATCATATCTCAAGTGTGTCCTTTCTGCAGAAGAGGATTGTTTCAGTTTTGAAATGACCTGTTGTTTCTCTACTTCAAAGAAGGATGAAATGAATATCCTTTTTCTCACCTTCCCCAAGTTTACTGCCTAAATTTTTCAGTTTCTTGTGTTAATCACAGTTCACATGATTTCTTGTTCATAGTTATTACTATTAAAAGATTAAACATTTATTATGTCTTCTCACCATGGGTTTCCAGTTCTAAGTTTCTTGCTTTTTCCCTAATAAAAAGATCACATGTGCTATAGACGTTGTTATATGGTTAAGAATATCTGTTTGTTGTCTTTATAATTGAAAGACAACTTGACTGGGTATCAAATTAAGCATTCGCTATTAATGACTATAGACATTTTTCCACTCTCTGTGTTCACATTTAATATTACCATAATGATGTCCAAGTTCAAGACTGACTTTCTTCACTCCTCAGTGACTGGATTTTATGCCTGGATATCCATAGGCCTCTTTCTTAATCATTTAATTTCAAGAATTTTGCTAGATGTATCTTTGTGTCATTTTGTATAACTTGCAGTTTCCAGAACTTCTTTTTCAAGAACATGTCTTCATTGTTCTGTTCTCCTCACATCACTTAGGCATGGTTTAGTTTTTTAATGTCATATTTATCATCTCTGTAAAAAACTTTTATATCTTTATTCTTTACCTATTTGTTTGACTTTTTCAAATTTGGTTGCTATGTTTCTATCTTTTCAGTTGCCTCCATATTAACAGTAATAACAGTATGTGAAATCCTGGACTAGTTACAAAAATCACGCATGATCCACCATCCTCTCTCTCTTCTTTTGTCAATTAGCTGAAGATAAAGGAACGACAGTTGCCAGCAAAGCTCTAATAGATATCAAAGAAGTTATATGTACCAAATCTGGCTCCCAACTCTCCATATTGAAGAACCAAATGGAATGTGACATGAATAAGAAAGAAATGTGTATTGTGCTGAGAAATAGTTATAATATCCAGAATTTCTTATTTTGATTAACATTATATTGAAACAAATGATTTTCAAACTTCAAGAATATAATTATATTAGAAACTAATGTGCACTGACATAAATATCATTGTTATTAAGACCTACTTATATGTTTTTCTCTTTAACTGAGGCCTTTTAATAACTACCTAGTTAAAGTATATCCCCAGGTCTAAGGCTTATGGCAGGAGATATTCAATTATTTAGCCTTATATCTAACTTTATCAGTAATGGTGCTGCTGTTTGTATAACTGGTTTTCTATTTAATCCTAAACACCAGTCCTTCTTCATATGCCCAGATTCTGAAAATGGGTGTTTATCCTATGTCTCTATTCCTAAATCTTATTTTGTTAACCCCTCTAGAAGGTCCAGTGTTATTATTTAGACATTTATATTATATGGATGCTGTGATTCTTGTTTTGTATTTTTACGTGAAGTGACATTCACTACGAAGTCATGTAATCAGGAGTCTGACTCCATTTTTTATCTTTGTCCACTGGCGGCTTTTAAGTACCAGTAGGTTTTATCCGTTTTGCCCCACCTCAGGGAAAGCTGATAAGCCAGGCGAATAGCTGATGAGCATTCCTTCCTCGACTCAGGTACGAGAGGTCACACCATGCAAACCCCAGCCTACATAAGAACTCTCACCCCAAGCCCACTCCCCAGCTTCAATCAAACCCAAAGCTACCCATTCCTTTCCATGCCTCACTCAAGCTGTTTCCAGACCAGCCTATCCTGCTCTCATCGTAGAGCCTCGTAACGTGAATAAATATTTCCATACACTTTGGTGTACGTACAGCATAACTGGTCTCTGCATTTGAGCTGATTTGGGGTTGTCAGGGTACTGATCTCGCACCCTGCAGGACAACCACGCAGCAAGCTAGGACTCAGTCACCTTGGTAGAGAACAGGGTCTTCTCTGAGGAGAATACACATTCCTCCCAAAGGGTTTGCATTTGTGAAATAATTAGATCTTCAAACCGGCAACTAAAACATGGAACATAAACATGTGAGAAAAGTAATGAGTGAATTTCTTTGGGTAGGTTTCTCCTAGGTTTGTATTAGAAAAATAAGATAAGCTGCAGGATCATCCAAATTATTTGGGCAAGGTGGTCTCAGCTATGGAGGCAAGCCAGGGGCAAGATTTAGAGGTGACATAAATTGGAGATGTTTAGTAAATTATGCTTATAAATATAAAATCTCATTCATATATGCATTCTTTCTCCTTTTCCCTTTTGCCACCCCTGAGCTTCACTGACAAATTCAGCAAGCCCAGAAAAGTGACACAGGAATGAGGTGAAGCATTGCACCATGCCTTTTGAGGTTGGTGGTCCTTGAATCCTTTTAATAACAAATATTTTATAAGTCTCCATTTATAAAAAATTAATACTCTAACCTACCTATGTACAATTTTTTAAATTTAATAAAAGATCAAATAAAAGAGAAGTTGCCCTGGCTGGTGTGGTTAAATGGATGGAGCACCAGTCTGTGAACCAAAGGGTCGCTGGTTAGATTGTCCATCAGGGCACATACCAGGTTGCGGGCCAGGTCCCCAGTAAGGGGCACATGTGAGGCAACCACACATTGATGTTTCTCTCCCTCTCTCCCTCCCTTCCCCTCTTTCTAAAAATAAATAAAATCTTTTAAAAAAGAGAAGTAACATAAAATAGTATTGAATTCTTATGTAAGTGCTCAGTAACAATTATAATAAAAGACATAAAGAAGTAATCAAAGTTTGTTTTTGTTCATAAAATCCTCATGAATGTACCAGCAGCGAACTGATCCCAGTGTGGTTATTGGAGACACAAGTATCATGAGTTCCATTGGTATTAGGTGTTGTGACTTTCCAAATGTCAACAACTCTGGGTAAAGTTCTTAACAAAATTAAATTATAATCTTGCTGTACTTTATAATACTTTTACATTGGCATATGCATTATATGTAAAAATACCTTCTATATAACATAATACAGAGTGAGATTCTAGTCTCAAAAAATTATAAGAATTTTCACCTCATGTGAATGTCTGGTAGGATGTTTAAGAGGCCTATGCATTATATTTATAGGTCATTTAGCATTTCTGGTCTCCACTCACTAAATTAAAGTAGTGCATCATAGAATCACTGAAACAACACAAACTACTCAAATTTCTGTACCCCCTCTGAATTACACTAGGGCAGCAATTTTACCTTTTTCATCTCATTGCACACATAAACTAATTACTAACATTCTTCAGCACACCAAGAAATATATTTTTTGCTGATGTGACTAAAACTAGTCATAATTTTGATTCCTTCACATTGGTTGACCATTGTGTTGGTTGTTGTCATTTTTCTTACTTGACAATCTAGAGGAAAAGAGGTCAGTGTCCCTGACTAAATAGTCAGGTATTGCATGTTTTCAAAATCCTTGCAGCACACTGGTTGAAAATCACTAGACTAGAGCAATAAAGAAGAAAAAGGCTGCCTCATGTTAGCATGGTGTTGGCAGTAGTTTTCCACGAGAGAGGCCTGAACAACAAGATAAAGCCTTACCCTGAAATGATGACACTGGGGCCAATGTGCGTTCCTCCCAATGGAGCTTTTTGAAGTACTGCTATGTATTTTATTTATGGAGACAATGATTTCCTTTGTAGAGCTCTGTCCTGGAATCAAGCTGATATCTCACCCTCTCTAACCTCTTTAGAAATTATTGCCACTTACCGATAGGCTGCCCAGGTACTAACTTTCTTCCTGCCAAGACGTCTTAAGTATCACCTAATCTGAGACTCCTACAGCTAGGTTCTTAGGAAAGCCTTACTTCTTGTTTTTCAATTGCTTCCTGGATCATGACCAGAGATTATATGCCTCCCTCATTTCTAAACTTACCTTTCACACTTAAATCTCTTTTAAACCATCCTGTCTCTGCCCATTTTTCTCAAAGATTAAGTCTAATATCAGATCCCAACCCTCTTCACCTGCAGGTTGCCTCTAATTCATATAATGTGACCTATGCGTTTCAGTAATATAATCTAGAGAAAATATGAGTTAGGCTATTATGCCCAACACAATGATAAGAAATGTACTTTTAATGATTATTAATATATTTATGTGATAATTTCTAGAAATTTTGAAATGCTTAATTAGGAAATGCATTTTATAATGACATTCACAGTTACAGTGCGAGAAAAACAATGTGAGCTACCACATGAGAATCTAAGGAGAATCTTTAAAATATCTAAACCTTCCTTAACTTTAAGTTGCCTTTCAAAATTTAAATTAAGATTCTTTATAAAAGTCAAACAAGTATAAACTGTCATTATGAAACTTTCAAGGATTCTTAAGTATTAAAGCATTATTTATTAAAAAGCATTATGATAAATGTTTTATGGGTAGTGGCATTATGTTGCACACATAATATAAATGAGTGTCTAATAGATTTTTTGTCATTTTCTAATGTAGCTATAAAAGAGAGGTCAGATGATTCAGAGATACTATCATTTACGAAAATGACCAAAGTGTATCAACGCCTTATTACATTCAGAAGATGAACCATTAGACAACCCTATCAACAGAGGGAGGGCACTGCTCTTTCTTCCCATTTGTAATCCAAAATATGCAGCTTATTTAAAATAATATATATGCAAATATTCTATCATAGTGTGGAAATTCAACTTAAGTTCAGACTTCAAATTCTTCAAATACATGTCTCCTTATTTAACAGTGTTTGTTAAGCCCCTAGTAATCTTACTCTGCTAAATGCTGAATTCAGATAAAGAGGGGCGTATAAGATGGTCTTTGTTCAAAAGGCATAGAGTTAAACTGAAAGGAAAAGCATGCTAATATAAAACAATAACAATAGCTCTAAAATTAAAATACATAAACTGAAAACGAAAGCATAGTAATACAAAATAATAACAATAACTCTAAAAATTAAAATACAACAAAAGAGTAAAATTATAAAGTTTCAGTGAATGGTCATGAATTGGTAAGATTTTTAGCAGAATATGGTCTCTTTTTAAACTGAAAGTGGAGTAATTTTCATTTACATAGGAGTGTATCATCCGAATGAAATACCTTTTTCTCCTCCCAGAGAGGATTCTTAGTACCATTAAAGATCATTTAAATTTTGTATTTGGACATCAAAAACAATTTACCAGCAAAGGATATTTTGAAGACATACAGAAAATTGTCAATGCAAAGTTCACTCTGAGTCTTGGTGCCCTTTCCTGCAAGCCAAGTCAAATCTGGAAATGAGTTATTGTAACAATAAAACTCAGCCCAAGTTCAGTAAATTTGATACGAGGCAACAAATTTGGTTGGTTGCAGGAATCTCCCAGATGTCAGAGTCCAGCAGTGGACTCCAAAGGCTGGGCAGACTTAAGAGTGCTATATAAATTGCAGGTTGTGCTTATCATTGACAGAAATGAGGAGACCCAAAATTATATACTTAACCTGAAGTGAGAAGTAATTCACTTCAACTGCTTCTAAAAAAACACCCTTTTCTCACCTGACATAGCATTTGTAGTTACTGAGTATCAGGAATAGGCTCCCTTAGTAGAAGTCTGAACTTTCTTGTCAGAATTCCTCCTAATTCAGACTGCTTCTGTGCAAGGGAGATAAAATATACATACCTAACAATTTCATCACAAATAGGAGGTGCACCCTACATTTAATCCATTCCTACTAAAACCAGTACAATATAAAGAGATTATGTCAAAGATCAATTTATTGGCTAGTCATGTATAAAGGGAAGGAGAAGTATATTATCAGCAGTAGTTAATCCTTGTCTACATTGAAAAATACAAACGCTGGACGTATTTAGCAGGTGTTCGAGGTGCTGGCTCGTAAAGACTCCCAATCTATATAATAATCTATATTATTATAAGAATTTCTAATCCAAACCTTGGTAAAAATTTTAAATCAATTAAATCACATTACTTATATTCAAACAACTACTTCAGAGTAATTATTAACAAGTCAATTAAAAAAAAAACAACAACTAGATACTTCTTGGTTTGTGGAACAGTTTGAAGAGCAAGCTTAGCCATTATCCAAATTAACAATATCAGTTTAAAAGCAAAGTAATTTTTGAGGAATTCAAAAATTATTGCTCAGCTCCAATGAGCAGCACTCTCCCTCCAGGTACTGCTACACTTCTCCTCTACTTTATGAGTCTAGCTCAAACGTTTTTACTCACTGACTCTGTCCATTTCCTCGCCTCAATCAAGTGTCAGTGACTGAGTGCTGTATTCTTCTTGAGGCCATCTTGTTTGCCTTCCCCTGCTCTACTTTGCCCTGCTATTAGAAGTCAGCTACCACGTGTAAGCTACCCTGTAGAGCGGCCTGCCGAGAATGGTCGTGGGTAATTGAGACACTCAGTCCAACAACCTTCAGCAACTGGATCCTGTCAACAATCATGTGAGGTGAGTGTGCTTACAGGCCTGTCTGTACTCATTTAAGCCTTGGAATGAGACAGCAGTCTCATTGTGAAAGGCACAGAGCCAGGGGACCCAGCTGAGTTCCATTTGCTTTCCTGACCCGCAGAGACCATGAGATACCAAAATGCAATTTTTGTTCATTTTGTTGATATCCTCACCATAATTCTAAATTTTCTACAAAGGATCCCTCTTTCAATATTATGATTTTAAGGTTTCTTCATAAATTTCATCTATTTTAATCTTCTGTGTTATCTTGTGGTCATCTCAACACATTGGTGTTATTTTCTAGGCAGCCAATCCCTACAGTCAATTCTGATTAAGCATTCTTCTTTATAATGGAAGTCAGATGGAAGCCAGAGTTTTTTGTCGCCCAGTGTTGAGAGTCATATTCCATCATTTTTACCATAACCTGTTTTGCCATAATCTGTTTTCCAATAGCTGCAGCTCACAATGGGGGAGAAGAGATCACAGTGTAAATACCAGGAGGTAGACACTATTGTGAGCCATTTTAGATTCTACATACTACAGGTATTATTGCATTAATCTCATTTTTTTATTTTAAGAAACGAAATATCACACAGCTGAGGTCATCTCTCTACCCTATCCTGAGACCATTTTCCTGCTCTCATTCTCCCTGTGTCCTCAGAGGTAAGCACTATAGGCGACTTGCTGCCTTATGTTCATGTTTGTAAAACTGCACCAAATATATGTATCCAAAAATAGTATAAATTATTATTTTTTTATTTTTATATGTGTTTTCATATGCAATATTCAGTAACTTTTCTTGTTCACTAAACATCATATTTTGAGGTATATCCAGTTTGTCTCATAAAGATATAGTCTACTCACTTTAATAGTTTTACGTTTTAAATGAATGAAAAAGTAGAATTTATGTATCCAATTCCCTTCTGACGGACATCTAGTTGTTTCTGATTTTTTGCAATTAAACATATTGCATTGAGCATACTTTTATACTTCCTTGTCATCTGTGAAAGAATTTCTCCAAGCTGTATGTACAACCGTGGAATTGCTTTCCTCAATTGCTCTACAAATTGGATTTTTACATTTCTTAGAAAAATCTTACCTCTACCTAGGGTACTTCTGGGCTTAACTGTGAGCAGGAAAGGGATGACTTTGTATTCAGGCTCCGTTAGTTTTCTCATTTTTCACAAGAGCATGTCAAGCCCAGCTTTACTCTCTATTAAGGCTAAAGGGAATTAGCTGACAAAAGCCATATTTCAAGCTCTTGTCAAAAACAACAAACTCAAAGTCACATCTAGTCAAGATCTATCAAATGCTCAGATGAAAAAACACTAGTTATGAACAATTACTTGAAAAAAATACTCAGACTATAACTTCTTCCTGATACTCTAAATATGGATTAACTGAGAGCAACAAAGGAATTAAATTATATCAAACTGGTTTCCAGTCAGAACCTTGATTCTCAAAGTGCGGCCAACAGACCATCAGCCTCACCATCACCTGGGAGCATTTTATAAATGCAGACTATCTGGCCCTCACCTGAGCTGTTGAAAGGGGTTCCATTTTAACAAGATTTCAAGTGATTGTATAAAAAATTAAAGATTTAGGAGCACATTTTTAGAATAATTACTTCTCAGTTTGTTGTTTTTGACTGGGTTTCATCAGCCTTTGCTGAAGTAGATGAAACTCATTGTTATGTAGCCAATAAGAACAATGTTCAGGTCACTGGTCTTTATATCAATTAATTAATTTTTAATAAGGACCCTCCAGAAAAATGTGTCTGATCTTAGTGTCAGCAATAACTGTGCTTCCACTCAATTACTACTTCATTTTAATCACTGAAACACTAAGAAATATGTAACTGACCAATTTCTATTTCCTTGACTGTTAATTACTCAAAGCAGGTATGAGTAGGCACTCTAATTTAATTTGAAGCCTGGCTCCATTTTATGTCCAAATATTTGTTGTTTTTGTCATTTTCATGTGTTTTAATTTTTTTCTAGCTGTATTTTATTTATCATTGTGAGCTATGTTAACATACATTTGGAACAAAAGTACGAAGGAGTAGAACCAAATTATACCAAATACAAAGGAATCTCATAGTTCTGATCACTTAATACAGTCATGTGTCACTTCATGATGGTATACGTTCTAAGGAATGTGTCATTAGGCAGTTTCATCATTGCACAAATATCATAGAGTGAACTTACACAAATCTAGATGGTATAGCCCAATACACACCTAGGCTATTCGGTATAGCTTGTTTCTCATAAGCTATAAACCAGTACAGCATGTTACTGTTACTGTGCTGAATATTATAGGCAATTGTTTAAGGCATTTACCATAAATGAATTTTTCAGGACTGGAAGTTTCTCTGTGAGTAAGTGAGTGAGTGGTGAGTGAATGTAGGACATTACCTTATACTACTGTAGACTTGATAAACACTGTCCCACTAGCCCTCCCCCTGTTTCTTTTCAGCGGAGTTACAGATAGCATATCAAAGCTGTCAATGGTGCTCCATGGAGAGTAATGTGGGAGGTGTTAATTGGAAATATCTAGGAGAAACACTCCGGGTAAGGCATAAATCACCATAATCATGATGGTCGGAAGGGAGTTAAGGTGGCCTGAAGATTTGCAGGAAAAATAAATCAAGGTGGAGGGAGAGGAACACAGTGGATCACCACAGCTGTGTGTTCTGGCTTGTATGTTGGAGCAGTGGTCCGATTAAGAAACTCCGTGGTATTCATTTTTCAAAAAATAGGGTGTTTAACATTGAGAAAGTACAAAACTGAGGATCCAATATTTTGACTTTGGAAATTTGTTTTTGTCTCCAATGGACCCTATCTTACATAAAGGGCTCTCTCTGGCATTGAATTGATGGAAGAAATAAAACTTATCTATGTTTTACATAATTGCAACCTGAAAATATTCCCAAAATATAAGGGCAGGCTGGCTCCATACTGTCAGAAACTTTTACTAAAGTGTCAGTGGCACTTACTAAATACTTGTTAAGCTAGCTCCTGTGGACGTGCGTCCTTGCCCAGGATGTTAGGTCTTTGGCAAAGAACTCACACTGTACTCTGAGGACTGTCAGGCTAGATCTGGGGGAGCTGTAGCATCCTCAGAATATACAGCAGTTGGGGGACAGGCTCCTTTGTGCTAAAACAGGTCAGTGGCTCAAATTTGAGGTAATCTGTGCACTCAAATTTGAGGTGCTCTGAGATAAAGAGAATCTATTGCCAAACCCCACATGTATGGGTCTGTCAGAGGGGGAAAAATCCCTCCTGAACCATATATCCTTCCATTTCTTACAGTTAATTTAGCATCATTAGAATCTTAGAAGACTACTGTCATATATGTGGTCTGCCATTGACTGAAATACCATTGGGGGTGCATTGCTGTACATTCCATCCTGATGTCATCCATAAAATAATGATACCTAAAGAACAAAAATCAACAACACATCTTTGCCTGAGGAATGTGACATTAGAGTTAATGCAATGGGATTCTGTAAGACTTTTTTTAAGAGCAAGTTTTAGGTTTAATTACGATGAGGGTAGAGATTTCTCATATACTTCCCATCCCCACACATATATACCTTCTTTCATTATCAACATCACTAACTAGAACAGCACATTTTTTTAAATCAAAGATAACCATATATCATATATCATAATCACCCAAAGTCTATAGTTTATGTTAAGTTTCATTCTTGGTTTTGTACATTCTTCAGTTTGGACAAATGCACAGTGACATATTCATTATTATGACATCATTCACAGTATTTTCAATGTCCTAAAAGCCATTTGTGCTGTCTATTCATCTCTGCCCCAATTCTCCATCTCTGGCAACCACTGATCTTTTCACTGTCTCCATAATGTTGCCTTTTTCAGGACATCAAATAGTTTAAATCGTATAGTATGTAGCCTTTTAAGATTTACTTCTTTCACTTAATAATATGCATTTAAGTTTTCTTCATGTCTTTTCATGATTTAATAACTCATTTCTTTTTGCACCAAATACCACGGTATCTATCCATTCACCTGCTGAAGGGCATCATTAATTTTCAACTCCTTTGGATAAATACCAAGGAGCATAATTGCTGAATTATAGTAAGAGTGTGTTTAGTTTTCTAAGATACTGCCAAACTGTCTTCTAAAGTGCCTGTACCATTTTGTATCACCACCAATAACGTATGAGAGTTCCTGTTGATCCACATCCTCATTACCATTCGGTGTTTTCAGTGTTCTGGATTTTGGCAGTTCCAATAGGTGTGTAGTAGTATCTCAATGTTTTAATTTGTATTTCTCTGGTGATATATGATGTGATGCATCTTTAACATACTTATTTGCCATTTGTGTATCTTCTTAGATGAGAAATCTGTTAAGCTCTTTGGTCCATTTTTTAAAATCATTGTTTGTTTTCTTACATTTTAGAATTCTTTCTATATTTTAGATAATAGTCATATATCAGATATTCTTTTTTTTTCATCCTCACCTGAAGAATTTTTATTTTCATTGCTGTTTAGAGAAAGGGGAAGAGGGGAGAAACATTGGTTGGTTGCCTCCTGTATCCTGGACCAGGAATCATATGCACCCAGACTGGGGATCAAACCTGCAACCTAAGTATGTGCCCTGACCTGTAATTGAACCCTCAACCTTTCACTTACAGGATGACACTCCAACCAGTTGAGCCACACTCTCAAAGGCTGTATTGGATATTCTTTTAAAAAATATTTTCTCCAAGTCTTAGGCTTGTCTTCTAATTCTCTTGATATTGTCTTTCATAGAACATTTTATGGGAATTAGAAAACTTGCATTAAGTATAAGCATTTTTAAAATAAACCATTTTTAAAGTGCTAGCAAAATGATTAAATACAATTTAAATGTCAACACTTTTAGATGATACCCCGCCTGGCAACCATTGGCAGAGTCATGGGGCATGGGTTTGCTTGTGATTAGCACCACAACCTAATGTGACATTTCTAGAGTCCTTCTAAGCAGTTTAGTTATTGCAAAATGTTTCTTTGAATGTTTAGTCTTTCATAAGTCATAATTAAAATATAGCTCAAAGTGTAGTAGACTTAAAATCAGTAGATATGTGAACAAAAATTGACTATGCTACTGTTAAAAAAAGAAACAACAGACCAAAATAAAATCACTCTTACTAAATGACATCACCAAACCAAAAGTTAATAACTAACTTAGTTGCTCTTTCAGCCTCTTGCAGGAGTGGAATTTTAAATTGGGTTTAACTTAAGAACGCCATCTAGGATCAGACTGGGTTCAATTTGAGCTGGACTCAGTCCAAAAGGAGACCTTCAAGTGAATATTGATAAATGGCATCCCTTATTTCCAAAATTTGAGTGTGCCACCTTTTGAAACATCTGTTTATTTTATGTGTAAGAATTACATTCCCAGGAACTGCAGGTATTTGCCAAACGGAGAGAATCTTGCTGGAGACACCTTGAGCTACAGCGGCCATGGTGAGGAGGATCCTGGTTAGATAAAATCATTTAAGTGCACTTGAAAATAAGGGCTCGCAGGTTATACCAACAGAATAAGAAATCTATTTTAATCATCACACAGAAGTTTGCAAAATTCTAAAGTAGCGTCATTAAAAGATTCATTGTAGAAGTTGAACATAACTTCTACTGCTCCTGTCTATCCTCCTTCATTTTGAGTACTCATGCTAATAATTCTGCCTGAAGTGCCTTTCCACTATGAAAAGACTATTGAACAGATATCTATTTGAAATAAAACCACCTAAGGTTCTGTATGCTCCCTCTCAGGTATCTTTCACTCCTAGATCAAAGACCACAGGTGAATTTTTTAAAACCCATGAAGGATTCTCAAATACTTTTTTTTTCTTTTTTGGTAAATGGATTATCTCTGCAGGCCAGTAAAAGAGAAAAATAAAATTTCATGTTTTCCCTTCATTTCCAACTCCAGACCAATTGGTTATGTATCCTTTTTCTCCCAGGGACAGCTATTGCCTTTTCTTTCTTTGTTTTACATCCTAAGAACTTGACTTGGCTTTCTGCCTGTGCGGGACATACGGGTTCTTTGTTTTTCCCTTTGACTGTCTTTGGGAGTGACTATAGGTCTTGGGAAGGTAGCAATCTTTGCACTGTCTTGGGTTCACGAGGTCGTTTCATACTACCAGCAATGTTTACTGTTTGTACTGAAACCTGCTAAGACACTTGAAAGGATTTAATAACTTTTTGATCAGAGATTTGACCACATTGGAAGCCGATATTTAGAGCCTATAATTGCTTTTCCTTTTTTTTTTTAGTTCTTCTCCCCACGTGAAATATAACCAGAGGAAAAGGAACAACACTTGGAGGATGAATTCGTCAGTCTTTTAGCACCATTGAGGCAGCAACCCAATTATCTGAGGTACTAAAATAATCTCAACAGTCCCTGTTTCACAAATCTAGCCCTTCCTTACAAGACCAGACCAGCTCCAGAAACAATCCAAAGTCCACTCATCCTTTTTTCCCATTCCAAAGACCTCTATTCATCTCAAAAGGATTGTCAATATTAGCCTTAGGGAACCAGAACTTCTGGGAGGAGCTCGCATTTTTTTCTCCTGTGCCTATGAAAAGTATTGGGCAGGGGGCCAAAAACCCTGACATTTATTTATAAAAAACAATGTGTATTTATTCTTACATGGATAAACTTCAGTCATCTTCAAAATACTCTCCATTTGATGGAATACATCTCTCAAGACATTTTTTCCACTGCTCAAAACAGTTTTCGAACTCTTCGATTTTGATGCTTTTTAGTGCTTCTGCCTTTTTTGTCTGTTTGTTTGTTTCACCTCTTCCACATTGGCAAAACATTTCCCATTGAGGACTTTTTTCATCCAGGAAAACAAACAAAAAAAGAGCCACTCAGGGAGAGATTGAGTGACTAGAGAGGGAAGGTCATAAGGGCATGCCATTTTTGGTCAAAAACTGCTCAACACTCAGCGCTTGTGTGGGCAGATACACTCATAAAAAACTGACTCTATCATGACTCTAACTGACTTTTCATGACTCTATCATGAAAAGAGGGAATGCATTGAAAGATTGAAAGAAATATCATTGAAGCTGAATGCAGCCTCTCACAACAATGCCAGCTTGTACACTGATACAAATGGGTATACTCACATAGTTCTGGGTTTTTATGGGCCCCCCCTCATATATAAACCTGCTTTTTTCCAGGAACTCTTATCTAGGTCATCTTTTTAAAGTGTGAATTTCAGGAAGGTCATTCTCATTTTTGAAGTATAAAAGAAGAAAGGTCATTTGTAACTTGATTTGTCAAGGACAAATGCAAATCTTAATTGTCTTCTCCACAAATATAGTAAAGCTTTAGCCACCTGAGGAGATAAATTTAATTTATTCCAATTGCCAAAACAAAATTTGGAACCCACAGTTCTTTTATAGACTATTGAGTTTTGCATTATTATATCTGTCTCATGACAAAAATCTCTGTTTGCATGTCTATGTGTGTCTATATATGTACTCTCGTATTAGAGATGGAAAAGGGAGTTCTGTCAAAAGTAACCCCGTGGGGTGATCTGATCATAAATTCCCATCTGGGCAGGTCATGGTGCGTAGTCACACCCCAGGCCTACAACTTCTTTACCAAAAGGCTTAACTTTGCCGTTAGCAGTACCTGCACATTGTTTCTGTGCATCTAGGTTAACCTACATTCGAAATATCCCCTTTTCAAACCCTTCCATCTAATACCTGACCACCCTTTCAGACTCCTTTGGACAGCACATAATCTTAACTATCCTGTAATCCTTTTGCTTTCTCCCACCCCCTTGTAATTTTTCTTATATTCCCTCCTTAACCTCAAATGCATAAAATAAGCTGCAAAACTATTATTCTCTAGAACATTTTAAATCTTGCTCCCCATCATATATTATCAGTTTGGCTCAAATAAACTCATAAAAATTCTCTACAGGTTTGGATGTTTCTTACATCAACAGTGTGTTATAAATGTGTGGTATTTTTCTACCTCTGGGTGGTATTTCCAGAACAGCTCTATTTAACTGGTTAAAGGTCAAGTGCTTACAAAGACTGAGCATTCTAAACTCACAAAAAGAGACCATCTTAAATATCTTTTTCAAGTTTATGTGACCTAAGATAATCTTTAGTGAATAAAGCTAGTTTTAATTTGTTAAATTTAAACAGGTACGTCTTTAGAGTTATTAACATTACATATAATATAGATAAACAACTTTATTCTACCTGGGTTTACTAGTAAAGCCAAGTTTTCAGTCCTAGTTCTAGAAATTGTATTTCTCTCTCACGCTCTCTGTACTCCTCAGAGGTCTAGCCTTTCCTCTAGATAATCAGCAACCCTCATGCAGCAAAAACAACAGCCCAAACCTGACTCAACACTCATAAGGTCTGGATCTCTGGCAGACTAAAGATAACACCTTGAACTAAGCTGTGTTTCAGCTCCTGATCCTTAAGATGGAACAACCCCCTGACCACTTTCTCATGAAACCAGACAGACGAACACCAGAGTAGACCTCAGAACTGTCCTCAAGTCCTGAAAAAATGATTTATTACCCTTATCTCACATCCAACCAATGAGCCTCCAACACAATCCTGAACTCACTAACCACGGTGTCTTTTGATTTTGTTACCAGATTTAAGGGGTCCACTTGCCTGTGTGTGTCAAAGCCCAATAAGATATGAATAGGAGTTTGCGGCCAAGAAAATAAGGATTTATTAAAGAGGTTGCCTGAGTCACAGGTAGCTCATGCTCAAAGACCTGGTTTCCCATGGCTTCCAGGGAATGGAATATATAAGGAAAAAAATCATTAATCATAGTGACTAATAGAGTTAGGGTCTTGGTCTCTACTGATTGGTTGGTGCTAGGGGTAATTAATCATTGCATTTGGTCCTGATGTCATCCAAGGAGTTGTTCTGTTTAATTTCACAAGGATTTGTTCTATGGGATTGTTCCACTTTCCTGCATCTGGAGCTAAAACACAACTGAGGTCAAGAAACTATGTTTAGTTTGATTGAAAACTCTGTCTCAATAGTCAATAGACCCCAGACTTTGTCCCTAAGACTACTAGATCCTGACCACAGCTTCATTATCCTGAGGGCTTAATAATTAAGCAAAGGAGAGGAAGGTGGGTGAGTCAGGGTGCTAGGTGAGGCCTGTTTGAGTCAAAGGAAAAAAAATCAAAATAAAAGCCCATATTAAAGAAAATAAGGTTTCTGCATGGTTACAATTCTGCCGTACGTAGTCTGTAACCTACACACCATCAAGGAGTTTGAGCTTTTGGGCATCATTAGCAACCCGTCCCCCCCTGGGTGGTTCCATTCATAAAACAGTCAATCTTTCTCCACTGCAGTTCCTGGTACTCAGTGTTTGGCTCTGCTAGTGTTGGGTGGACAAATTTCTTCTGTTTGATATCACTAGTCAAATAAGTTCACACTCTCTGTTAAAACATTTGTAATTAAGAAAATTAGCTGATATGATAAAATTTTTATGAGTAACGCAAACATAATTGAGTAAATTAAATATATATATGTAAGGTAAACAGTTTTTAGGTAAACTTTTCAAATAAATTTCCCAAATTATTTCAGTAATCTGAAAGTTTAAAGAGTTCCTAAGTTAAATTAAATGATGGAAATACATTAAATATCTAGATCATTTTCAAATAAGAAAAAATACAGTAAAATTAATTATTGAACATAAGTTTATATATCTTTGGGTTCCAAGTGTAAAAAATTAAAGACAAATTTGGATTTACTAGTAAATATGTCTTATGCCTTGCTAAAGAATTTGTTAAGAAAACATGTTTCAAAAGATTGTAAAAAAAAATTTATAAACTTGCCAAACTATAGGCGGCTAATAAAGAAGACAGTTTATTATTGTTTACTTATTCGATTTTACTAAAATTTCATGTTTTTAAAGGTTAAAAATTTTAATATATGTAATTGACAGTAAGATGTGTTTTCATATATGTATGCATAATCAGTAAGATGTGTTTTGGGCTAAGAAATAGAATGAAGACTAAAGATGCATATTCACCAAGGGAAATTAATTTTGTTTAAACAAGAACTTCTGGTTTTGAAGGACAAGCTAAACACATACAAAATGTTGAAAAGAAAGACATAAAGGGAGGATTTCACCTGTGTTATTAAGCTGGCTAAAAAGTAAATCCTAAGGGTTTTAAAAATTAAACTTTAATATCAATGGTGTACTTATGTAAAACAAAAATTTAATTTTCTTTCATCTGCTGAAAGGTTTATCTTTTCAAGTAATCTATCAAGAAAGCAAAGACTATGTTTTATCAAAATAATTTTCTGTTTTTTATGCTGTCTTCACAAGGTCTTTGATTACTTAAGAAAACTGAATCTTCTCAATAGTAAGAGCTAACCTTCTGTATTTGTCTTTGAAATCTTTTGATGTCACTTTTGTCAAATAATTAAGTATTGTTTCATAATAACTTGTGATCCTATTTAATCAAGTGTTTTTTAGAACCTTTTGATACTTTTCATAAACTTCTTTAGAATCAAATTCTAAACAAAGTATTTTTTGACCCCAAACTAACTTTAATATTTCTCAAAGGGTCAAGGGAAAATATCAAAGGATTTGTCTCTCCTCTTACAAAGGGAGATTTTTTAAACTAATTAGGCTTGTTTGATATATTAAATTACATGGGAAACATTGTCAGATAAGAAGCAATGTCTTCTTTATGTTCTGTCTGTATACACTACAAGAGTTTCAGATATTTACAAGATATTACAAGAGTTTCAGATACATTTATGTAAAACTTCTGGAAGCCTGATATGTCTTGGCAAAAGATGTCTGTGTCATCAAAATTGAGGCTCACGCTAAAAAGATTAAAGCTGAATATTAGGGAAATGCCCTAGCTAACTTTCCCACAAAGGCAGCAACCACAAAATCTATAGGTTTTTGTGCATGTAGATGAAATTCATTCTGCTTTTGTAAAAAATGGCCCCTCATTGCCAGACTATGCCATATTGATGTCCCTGTAACATGGCAGCAGTCTGCACCTTAATGAGAGAAATTAAGATGGCTAAACAACAATGGCTGTAAATTAAAAAAAAAAAAAATCAAGGCTATGAAAAACCCAAGCTTACTTGCAAACTCCAAGCTTACTTGCAAACTCCATTTTGCTTTGTTTTGTTTTTTTTAACTTTCCTCCTCCACCATAGTGCACTTGCAATTGAAATTCCTCCTCTTCCCCAACCATAGGTAAACCTTCTCCCAGTTTCTTGCCAATTTTAAAACCCAGGGATATCTTTCTCAAGGACCGTTCAAAGAACGGGGGCCATTCTTTTAAATGTAATCAAGAAAGAAAAGGGTCCTTTTCTCCTACTCTCTATAGGAGGGTAAGAGACTAACTTTGACAACCACCAATTAGTAAACACAGATAACCTAATCACATTGACCACCCTCTTCCTCTACGTATTGCACTTTTCCGATCTTAAAAACTCTCCCATTTTCTGTTTTAGAGGAGCTGAGTTTAACTTCTCTGCACTATTGCAACATTCTTGACCCCTATTGTAATTGTCTGAAAGCCTTCTTGTCTGTTTAACTCCAAACGGTGTAGTTTTCCCCTGGCACTTACCATCTTGTTTGAAGGCATCTGATGAATGATAAAGATTGATGGGGGAATAATACTGTTGGGCTGTCCCTCGCCAGCTCGGTGAAGAAACGCTCAGTGTGCCTAATGGAGGACTGCTGTATCGTGGTCTGGTCTTAGAACCAAAGAGGGATGAAGGTGAACTCTTTTTAATTCTTAACAAAGCAGCGTATGAAGTAGGGAGACCAGGAAGAGCTCCAGAATATTCTGTAGAAGAAAAACAATAACAAAAAGTGAATTTGGAGGAGACTATTTTATTCTTTCCTATGAAAATTATTTCTTCTGAAGACATTATTGGAAACCTCTTTGAGAGCTGTAACTAAATGCAAATTATAGTGAGAGTGGGAAAAAATAAAACGTTACTTTTATATTTCAAAATATTTTCTGAAAATTCTACTAGTTGTAAAATCGTGGTTCTGCAGGAAAAAAAGAAATAAAAAGATATGAAGGAGGAAAGGAAATGAAAAAAGGGAAGAATAAAGAAAAGAAGGAAGAAAGGAAGGAAGACATCCAAAATTTCAAGCCTTTTATTTTGTCAGTAATATTTGAGAATTAACTTTTTGTTTGCCTTAATATTAAAATATTTGTTTACATACATTAGATCAGTTCCTTTTCATTATAAAAAAAGGGGGGAAGAAAAAAACAACACTCTTGACTATACTCTATAAATATAGATTAGATAAAACAAAATATATATCTATAGATTTGATCATTATCTTTATATATAATTTATCATAAAGTAGAAGACATATCTGATGTATCCTATGTATTTTGACTAGGCTGTAAGTTATGCCTCATATTCCTGAAGAACAGTCAAATAAATTCTCTGTGGAATGTACAAAGTTTGGATGAATTTGTTTTGTAGATTTCATTGTACAGTCTATAAAATATAATATGATCAGGTGGGGCTACTATCATGAAATTCTTGCTTTTATTGATCACTGAGAAGCGACATGCTCATATTGTACTTAATTCCCAAGAATTTCCATTATAAAAGATATGCATAGTGATTGAAGTAGGCTATACCAACACTCTTTTATGTCCACAGGGGAGAATCAGTTCAGCGTATAGAGCAAATGTTTTAAAATACAAACAAATGTGAGGAATTCTAAAGAACAATTTGAAATTGGAATTTTTTCTTGGTCTAATATCAATTGAATTTGACAATTCGTTGATCTTGGAAATACTTTTAAAAATCAAACTTTTTTTTTTCAGAGTATGAGACAACTGAGCTTAATTTTAGATAAAAAAAAAACAACAAAAAAACAATTGACCTTGTTAGTAGGCTTTCTCATAATTAAATGATTTAGAATCATTATACTGCCACAGGGCTCCAAGAAATGCAAGAAAGGAATGCAAGAAAGATTTCTGTGATTTGAAAATAACACTTTAGGTGTTAAGTACCGAGTTACGCTTAACATTTTCTGCTGTGCGAAATTGTAAATATGATTTCTCTGAAGCCTGGAAAAGTGTATTTTTAGATGATCTCCACATTTAAAATAATATGTGTAGTCCAAGCCTATCAGGAGCTGTAACGAGAACCATATCCTTTAGTATTTGTGTTCGACCACAAGTCTGGTGAAGGTGGATCAATTTTAACTCAAAATAGCTAACCTCTCCTGGGCAAAGTATATGAGAACAGATTATGGGTAGACATAAAAATTTTTTTTGTACCTGAAATTAAATGCAAGTTTTGGCACCTAGAGGAATAAGGTAATGAAAAGAGAATGAGTTTTCCTTTAAGGTAGTTTGTAGTTGTCATCTCAGAGCCTATTCATTTCTCAGTACGGTTTGTTGCTTTGTATTTTCACTGCCTACCCTGCTCATACACACGTACACACACACACAAAAGTATCCCATGCTAGTATTAAAAATTGAAATGGAGTGTGAGAATGTGGCTTATAGTTCTTAAAGCTAGATAAGGATAATCAGTAGAAAGTTAGAGGGGCCATAATGAGGTTCAAACAAACCAGGATCATCATTTAGTTATAAATCATATCTATACATATATGTGTGTGTGTATGTGTACACACACATGTAATACATATATATGCCAATTATATATACACTCACATTTATAATTGCATTATATATAATTGTGTTCTATACACACACACACACACATACACAAATACCTACTGCCCCACTGGTACAGTAATTGGCTCATACCACCCAATATAAACAGAGATGAGCCAAAAACTAGTTTGGCTGTATGTTTCTCATCAGGGCTTTATTTTTTATATGTAATCAATTGCATCTGTTGCAGTGGAGATTCCTTTTTCAATCAATTAAAGGAGATCTTAAAGTTTTTACTAGAAATTTGACAATTTATGCATTCACTTGTTTGTATATCCCACAAATATATAATGAGAACTTAGTAGGGGCTACCTTCCAGGGATATAAAGGCAAACAAGACATTGCACCAATATTCAAGGAGCATATGATTTAGTGGAGAAGAAAGGGAACTATGCTTGCAATTTTGATCCAGTGTGATATGAAAGCAAACTCAGGGGCATATTGGATCCCTCCCATGGGTGAAGAACCCTCTCATTCAGCCTATAACCATCAGAAAATGCTTTTCAAATGAAATTCTGCCTAAACCGAGTCCTGAATGCCCATTAGTGATAAGTGCAGAAAAGATCTGAGTAAAGAAGCAAAAATATTCCAGCTAAAGGAAAGAAAATATATGAAGACTTGGAAATGAAAGGCAGCATGGCATGCTTGGAAGATTAAAATATTCAGGATCTCAGGCATCAGAGAGAGAGGTGAGATTAGAGGGAAGGCTGAATAAGTAAGCAAGGGACCAATGATGAAATGCCTAATACATCACACTAAAATGGTATGACTTTGAAAAGACACCAATATGTTTTAGAACGATCACTCTGGCCACAGTGCAATTTGGAATAAAACAAAAAGAAAAATGACTACTCAAGAGCCTAAAGCTATAATAAAGGCAAAGATTAGCCATGAATGAGGAGATGATCATCTATATGAGAATACAATTAATAAGATTACTGATTGATTGGAGGCAAGGAAGGGCAAGTAAGAAACTGAGGAAGATCTGTGCTGCTAGAAGATGGATAAGAATGTGGGGAAAGACACATGCTAGAGGTGAAAGTTCACTATTTCAGTTTTGGGCAAATGGAAAACTTGAGGTGCTTCTACAGCACTCATGTTGATTGTAAGATTCTGTAAACATAAGGGAAATGCAGGTTCATGAGAAATTATTAAATGATAATCAATTATGTGGTTATTAAAAGTATTAGAATGGATGAGTTTGCCAAGGGAATATGCAAAATGAGAAATAGAGTGTTGAAAATGGAACTCTGAGGAGTACCAACATTTAAGAGAAAAGCGGAGGCAGTGCAGCCTTGAAGGGAAAGAAGAGAAGAAGGAAAGTGGAAAGTCACGAAAGGGAAGGAAGGAGAGTTGTTATCCCAGATGAAAGAACCAGTGACAGTGCGGATGATAAGCATTGAGAGACGAGCCCTGTAAAACAAGGGGTACCCAGCAGCATCGAAGCTGCCTGACTGCCCCTTATACAATGCATGATGGATGTGAAAATGCGGTCAGAGCCACGAGGTGAAAAGAACTTTCCAAGCCCGTAAGAGAGTCTGGGGCCAGTAAACTACCAATGCCATTGCATTAGATGTATAGATCCTGACCTTAGCCTGTAGTCTCCATCAGTGTCCGGGTCTGAGTGCAACTGACTCTCAATTCAGTGAGGTACCCCTCTCAGGAGTATTTTTAACTCTTCTACCTGATGTCATCCTAGGTACCCAGACCCTGTTTCTGACATCTCTAATTTTCTTACTCTTCAATCCCGTATCTGGGGATCCTCAGCTGTGGGGATCCTCAGCTCTGGAAAGTCAATGCACTAGCATAAATAAATGACAAAATAGTGTTTCAATTACAGGGTGTTGTTTAACTCTCAACTTTGAGAGACTGAATTGATTTAACACCTGCAGACCTCTGTTGAGGTCTGAGGTGTTAAAACTACAGCACCTTCTTGTTAAGTTTAAATCCAAGCCCTTGCACTTTTGTCTATCTCATTTCACCATTTTCTCTCTAGGATCTCAACTCCTTCAAGATTTACAAGCTACTGACACTAATACTCTTTCATGGTCCTGCATCCCTCATCTTTCTTCAGTTCCCTCTCTATTCAGCTTAGATTTTTTTGGTCATTACCTACTCCCCTCAATATACCTGGAATCACACTGTCCTTATCTTCTATGGTTTTCACAGGCTAAACCTCCTCTCTAGTTTAACTCCAACTATCAACATACTCTGTTCCTGAATGCAGCTGGAGAAGAACACAGAATCATGGTTAAACATCTCAGTTCATGGTACGACCTGCAAGTGGGATTGTTAAGCCTCTGGGTAATACTATCAGATTTCTCAATTCATTACTCTTCCACCCTGTTGGATATGTCATGTCTTATCCTCTGTCCTCAAGCTCTACAATTTCTTGGAATTCCTATTTCACTGAGAAAATAAAAACAATCTGAAGAAAGAGTTCCTCACATGGTCCTCCCACTTATACGTACACTTATATGTTCTGCTTGCTTTTGTGGATATGCTGTGAATAAATTGTTCTGCGTATCTATTAAGGGCCCACTCCCCGACTCGAGTACATTGAATCTACTTTCATCCCGTCCCAGTGTGACTGCTTAAGAACATCTTTCTGGAAAAATCTCCTGGTCGGGGATGGGCAAAAGGTGGTTTACAGTTATTAGTACAGAAATAATATAAATAAATGATACAATAAATAATAAATAATGCAAGAATAAACTGTTTCACATACTCACAACTGTAAACTTACTTTTGCCTGCCCTTGCATCTATTCAACACCAATTTTTGTCTCCCTGTTTGATGATTCCCATAACTATGCAAAAATTCCTCTAACCTTTAAAAAAAGCTACCTTGATCTTACCATCCCTTTCATCTATTTCCGTTATAGCAACACTTCTTGAAAAAAACTATTGATGGTCACTGTGTCCACTTCCTCTCCTCTCTTTCTCCTTTGAACCACTCCAAGAAGTCTTATTTATAATGATTCCACAACAATGACTCTTTTCAAGGTTAACAATAACCAGGTCATCTCTAAATCTAAAGATCAATTTTTACTGCTCTAGACCTGTTACCAGTATTCAACAGGGTTTACTATTCTTTTTTACTTTAAACATTATCTTCATGTGCTGTAGAATTGTACAATTAATGTTTATACTTCTATTTCACTGGTTACTCTTTATCTCCTTTGCTAATTCTTATTTGCCTCCTCATCTTCTAAATGTTGGTATATTCTGGGGAAAAGAAAATATTTTCCATTTAAACTATCCTTTATTCATGAACATCAGCTCCCTCCCAGATGAATTCTAGCTTTGCTTTAGTCTCAGTCTTTTGCACTCAGCTCTAAGTCTTTGATATTCCAATCTTCTCCTATGCTCATTCTAACCCCTACATTAGAAGAGCTCTCTGTTCACTCTCCGTGTGTGGTTTGGCCTCAGCTCTTAACAAATCCCTGACCTCTCTCACCGAAAGGTATCTTCTGAGATAGGTCATTTGATAAATGTTATTCAGGATTCAGAACCTGTTTTTAGTCACAACTCAAGGGCTGTCATTTAAGAAAAGGAGGATAGGTTGGGTCTAAATTCTGCACTGAGGATTTCAAAGAGCCTGAGTGAAATATAAATGCTAAGTGACAATGATGAGCCCTGGGCTGAATTCCTCCCACATATCTTTCAGCAAACACAAACATCATTTCCCCTTAATTCACTTCATCTCATTCAGCATTAATTGCCTTTATTCAAAAAAGCTTTTTGGAATTTCTATGCATTAGGAACTATGGATACAGCTGTGAGGAAGTCCCAAATGTTTCCTGCCTTCATAAAATTTGCAATCTTAGAATATTGGTAAAGGCCCCTGGCTGGTGTGGCTTAGCGGATTGAGTGCCGGCCTGTGAACCAAAGGGTCACAGGTTGGATTCCCAGTCAGGGCACATGCCTGGGTTGCCGACCAGGCCCCCAGTAGGGGGTGGATGAGAGGCAACCATACACTGATGTTTCTCTCCCTCTCTTCCCTTCTCTCTAAAAATAAATAAGTAAAATCTTTAAAAATAAAAGAATATTGGTAAAGGATTACAAATTATAAAGTGTTAGTAGAGGAACATTAAATAAACAGATAAACAAAATTATTCTAAAATATATAAAACAAAGAACTATGATACATACAAGCAAGTAAAAAGAAAACAAAACCAAGTGCCTTGGGAGGACACTGGCCAACATCTTTTCTTCTTTTTTTTTCTTTTCTACTTTGCCACCACCATGACTCGGTTCCTGGAAAGAAGTTTCTCTTGGCTCTGGTGCATACATCTCTGACTGCCCGACTACTCATTTTATTAATTGAGAACGCTGGATGAGAGCAGCTCTGTCAGCAATCCTCTTTGCATTATACACTCTGAAGTCAGAAGCCCTGGATTTAAATCTGGAATCTACCTCATATCAACTCTGTGGTTTTGAGCAATATATGAATAGCTCTGTGTCTCAGTTTCTTTGCCTTTAGAATGAGGATAACAATAATATTTCCTTCTTAGGTTGTAGAGATCAAATAAATCAATGTACATAAAACACTTAAAACTTCGCCTGGTTCATAGTAAGAACTCAATAAATGATAACCATTTTTAGTTACTTTTTATTAGTACCCTGTACTATTATGTGGTAGACATAATTGGACATTGGGCTTATGCCTTCTACATCTGATTGGGTTACAAAATACAAATATATAAATACCAAGTTTTAATAATCATTTTACTCTAAGGAATTAAAAGAATTCTGAGGAAAATGGAAGGGGGTTAGTTACATTTTTATTTTCCTGACAGGTATATTCTCAAAAGTTAATTAAAAAAACACAGCCACTGATGGAATTTTTTAAGTTACAGAAATTCAATGCCTATAAATTCTTGTGTTTTTGTTGGCTAAAGCAAGACAACCCCATCTTTTCTCCATATTCCTATTCAGGGTTTGGAAAGAAAAGTGTCTCATAATTCCCTTTCAGAGAAATCTTCATTATTTGCTCAAACTTTTAATGAATATCTGTGCTGAAGATGTCAGCAGAATCTAGTTATATGTTAATCATTTTTTCTTCTATTTTCTCACTTATAGTTCAGACCTTAGGGAACATGCATTACAGTTATTTCTAAAGTGGTCTAGAGATTTTGTGATAAAACTCAATTAACCTGGTGCTCTCATACCATGAAATTCCAGCTGGAGGTTGGGTAGGAGTAAATATTAATGCCTTCATTAAATATTTTCTAATCAAATGATCCTGGGACCACTGAACTTATATTATTTAATAAAATTGTAGTCTATTAAGTCAGAGTGACATTGTCACCACTTACAGTTTCAGAACTAATAGCACTGCTTTTTCATTACTTAAAAGGTTGTATTATAGATATAACATGGTCATTGAATGTAAGTAATATTCATGAAATAATGAATTAGAATTAGTAGAACTAGAATTTCTATGGGCAATATTTATGAATAAATAAATATTAAAATGTTATTAAAATAAAGACAGATTTAAAAATATTTAATCACCTACTATATTTATTTTTTTAAATTTTCTGATACAAAGAAACCTTCAGATTTTTATCTCTGTCTCTAAATGTGAATAGCAGTTTATAAGGAACTATGAAGTTCTTAAAATATTGATGATAAAACTATAACATCACTACTGGATTCTATATTTGAAATTTTTATTTTATTTTGCCATGCAACATTACTTTTTTGGAGCCAAAGGAGGCTGACCAACACCAAAAATTCACGAAATGACAGGTCTTCATATAATTTCATTTATTCCCTATAAGTTCTAGCTGGATGTTAAATATTTACTGAAGCTCTTATATAAAAATAATATAAATAAACTATAGCACCAAATGATATGTGATGCTCTGAATAATATTGATGCTTAATCACTGACTCATAAGTCAGAGGAGCAAAAGTGCCGCCATATACTGATGACACAGTGTGCAGAAAGAGCAGAAGTCATACAGCATCTAAGTCCGCAGTCTGACCTAATTTGGCATCAAAGTCAGCATAAAGAAATTTGATATCTGACCTTTTTCAGGGTAATTGCTAAGGCTGTTCTCTCTTTGATGAGAATTAATGTTAACTGTGCAACTTTAGCCTGCTACTGTTTATGAAGCTTGCATGGATGGATGTAATACCTCAGCAAAGCCAGTCGTGTGAAGCATATTTAGAAATGGTGAATAATTTATAAATAATGTGCACCATTTCAATTTGGTTGTCTGCATCTATGGCAGAGGAGAGTTTGAAATGGTCCGAGTCAGATGTATTCTATGTCTGAACTCAGCACTTTCTTCAAGAAATATTTTACGTGTAAACATTATAGTGCTTTAGCTGCAGAAGTGGGAAGGATGTGCAGAGGATGAAACTCAACATTTTTAAAGCACCAAAGTCAGACATCTAAACTGAATACTTTTAAGCTCTAAGGAAAAAAAAATTAACAGCAACACATTTATAGTCCTTTTTGAATAAAATTGAAAAATAGATATACTTAGAGGGTAGATAACAACAGCAAACAAAAAACAACATAGCTCTAAATAACTTCTACCACTCCTTTTCAGGTACATTGTTTACAATAGAAGTCATAACAATTTATGTTTTGGAGAACTTTATCTTTTTTTTCTGAATAATAAATGCTTTCATGATATATGGCTATATCATGAAAGTTATTATGTCTTAATCTGGGTATTATATATGTTTTTATTGTAAAAAAGAGTTTTTTCACAGTTCTTCTGTTTTGCACATTTTTTATTATTGTTAAGGTTTTTAAAAAACTATAGTATTTAGAAGCTATCTCTTTAAGTTAGTAAAAGCATAGTTTGATTGCATTAAATTGATATTTCTTTTACAATATGAATATTGTTTTCTAATCACTGAGGAAATTAGGAAAGGAGCTCATTGTGAAATATAACCAAATTAATTTACTGATTAAAGAATTCCCTCTTGTTTTGGATAATTAAAGGTTTCAGTGAAGTTTTAACTGTGTAATGATTATATTAGCTTTTACTTTCCTAATACCTGTGCACTTAAGACAATTCAGAGAGAATCTGGTGATAAGTCAAATAAAACTGATAATTTTTAGCAATAAATGCTGCAATTAAAAAATAATTAAACAAAATGTCTTCCCCAACTTTAACAAAATTCTATGAGAACATTATGCATTCTTTATATGCATAGATATAAAATATAAACATGTATGTTTCATTATGTCCCATGTTCCTTGTGCTGTACAGTATTGTCCCTACCATCTATAAAATGTAGATGCACTAATTTCATCACTAAATCATTGTGGATTTATGAATGAAATTCAAGATGACCATTATATTCAAAGAATTTTAGGTAGCTAAGAATAATCTTGAAATGCATGGGCTACATACATATACAATGCAACATAGGATTTAGCATTTACTCAACAAACACAAAATGATCAACTATTATGTATATCACAAATTAAAAGGTAACCATGGAATAAAAAAAAGGAGTAAAACATAAACCTTTGCCTTCCAAGAGTTCTTACAAACTAAGAGTAGAATAATGTAAACTTCTGCACCACCACTTTACAATCGTAAAATATGAACAAAATTCAGCCTCATACTGATGAAATTCAAATGAATTTCAAATGAATTCAATTGAAAAACATACTGACAGTTTTAGAGAAAAGACTTTCATGGGGTTTAGTTTTTTGCAAATAGAGGATATGTGTGAAGTAATTTTTACACTTGTATAGGCTAAAGCCATACAGCAGTAAGGGGACAGAATACCACAATCTCCATCCAATTAAGATGATACAGGTTTCTCCAGAGCCTGGTGGAATCCTCCCTCCACGTTGGCACGAGTTTGTTCAGACGTGTGTCTGTGTAAGGAAACTGGTAAGGCCCAAGAAAACTTCGCTTACCACTGGGTTAGTGCCTTATCTCCTGCTGTGTGCAGCTGCTCTGAGCAAATCAATTTCCTTATATATTACCACTGAAGAAATTTTCATATTGGTTTCTTTAGCTGTTTGTTACTCTTTCCAGTAATCACAGACTCATAGTGATGGCCAAGCCACAAACCACAATATTAAAAGGGAGAGTGAAACAGATGTATAAATGAATTACTGTTCAATCTATCTTGTGTGGGAACATCTATGAAGAAGTTTTTGATGTCAATTAAAAAAAAGGCCTTGGTGTAGAGATGGAATTTGAATTGAGCTTTATTCATATCTCACAAATGGAAAATAATCATTTTAAAAACAAAAAAATATATATATATATATGACTTTTATTTTGCTACTTAGCACATGAAAAAGTTGTTTAGAAATCCCTTCAAGGGGCCCTCATTATTGGAGTCCTCAAATGACCTCACTACAATAAGGCGATTTTTCTTCAAAGACAGACCCACAGCTTTGACCACAGTAACTACATACTAGTGAAGCAGATACTGGAATAAATTAAAAACTTTGCAACTAACTGCAATTTCTTCAAAGAAGACATCAAAAGATAATTTCTCAATGACATTTTAGCAGAGTTAGGTGAACTTTCATTTAACAGAAGAAATGCTTGCGAATCACTTAAATTCTCTCATCTGCTGTGGTTGTGGTGTTCTAGCCTAAACTGACAGCCCATCAGGCTCAGTTACTTAGTTACATAATGATAAAGACATCAAGCAGGCTAAAATGTTGCAGCCTGATTCTTAAGGTCACTCACTGGGTCAGTGCCTCCACTGCTGCCTCATCTGTGCCACTTAATATCTAACGACCTCTATTTCCAGAAAGCAACTTCCAACTGCAGAACTGCTATTTCTTGGTACTCACAACTCTACTACTTTCCAACTCAAAAGTTTTAGTTACACATTAATTTAATTTGAAAAGAATAGGCATCTCAGTCTGTGAGAGTGTTAGCTCAGCCTCCATTTACTCCTATTGGTTCAGAGTGGTCATTCTATGAATCTTTTTTCTTATGGAATAAATTATGAGTCTTAGATTCAAGGGGAATAGCAGTAACTTAAATTTCCCCATGAATTCTAATATTCAACCTTCCAATTTAAAAAATACATGTTCACTGTAGAATGAAAAACATCTCTGATCCTGGGATCCAGAAGTAGGACCTTTTGCAAAGCCGAACTCTGATAGTCCTCATTTGATTTACAGACAGATATGCCAACAGAGACATAAGCATATATTTTGTTTTGTTTGAAACTGGGATTAATTTATACATGTAAACTTCTAATTTTTATTTAATATTATATTGTAAATATCGAATCCTGTTACAAATGTTCCTCAGAAGCATTTTATTGATAACAAAACATTTTGGTAGTATGTGTTGTTATAATTTACTTAACCATATCTCTATGATCACATTAATTTATCTGTCATATATAATGTTGCAGAAATACCTTGTACGATTTTTGTCTATATTACTAATAATTAATGTAGCAGAACATCATAGAAGTGGAATTTTTGAATATGAAATAGTTCTTGCTACAAGTTTTTTTCTAGTAATATTGACTTATACTCCTGCTAACATCATAAGAAAACAATAATTTTTAACATTGTGTTATCACATTTTGTATATCCTTTTATTAGATGATTGCTCATGTCAATTATCCTTTAAAATATCTTAATAAAAATCCTATTTCATTATTGTTTGGATTTTCATCTTGATTATTAGTCATATACTTCATTTTCTCATGTGTCCATTTTTCCTCATTGAATTACATATAAAATAGTTTTCCTTGTTATCCTATTCAGTTGATTTCTTTTCCTTGATTCTTAAAAGCACTTTGTACGTAACAACTAACAATAATTCCATTTGCTGTAGTGTGAATTTTAATTTGAGGATAGTGTGCTATAGAAGATTTAACATTTTTAATTAGGTAAATTTCTTGACCATTCTCTTTATGACTTCCTTTACTTATTTATTTATTTTGGCTTTTTAAATTCTTTTTTTTGAATTTATTTATGACAACTTTAAAAATCCAGATACAGAAATATAAGTCAAATTGACCATAAAAGTACTACATCTATTTACTTTTCTGTGTCATTTTCAAATGCTAATTTTCTTTTTAAATCCTCAGCTGAGGCTCTGCTTATTGATTTTAGAGAGAGGGGAAGGGAGACAGAGAGAAAGGGAAAGAAACACTGATCGGTTGCTTCTTGCACACAACCCAATTGGGAACTGAACACTCAGTCTAGGCATATGTCTTGACCAGGAATCGAACCCATGAGCTTTCTGGGTAAAGGACAGCGCTCCAACCAACTGAGCCACATAGGCCAGGGCTCAAATGCTAATTTAAAGGAAATTCATATTAGCATATATGATACAAGTTTTACTTTTTTTTCCAGTGGAAAAAGAATTTTTGAGTAGTACTGTAATGTTCAAAATATTTTTTGAATTTCTAAGAAGTGGTGTTAATTTTTTTTTAATTCTTAGGTACAAAATTGTCTGAGATTGAGGAGTGATTTACCATGGGAGAGTTAAATTGTACTCTCTAACATAAGAGGAACCTTTCAAAACTAGTGTGGCTCCATATGGTTCTAAAGTAAAGGCAAACCTGTTTTATAAAACAATGTTTAAAAATCTGTATTACTAGTGGCATTTTACATGCTGTCAAAATATTTCTTTTGAACATTTTATTTGAGATTGTCATTAAACCTGCTTGACACCCTAGTACTTAATGCACTTTATTATGGATACAAGTTTTAATTTCATGACAATGCAAAAAAATTGACTTTTTAGGTGACATTTTTCTTTTTTTTTTAAATGACAGTGGCTAAGGCTTAATGACATTTATCAGCTACCTAATTAAAATGTAGACACTTTTATAATAATTGCAAATGTGACCTTCATTTGTGTATTTTTGCTAGCTAGCATGTTTAGCCAAATGTCACAAAGAACCCTAATCCATTCTTTCCCATAATGTTTAATGATATCTTATTGAAAATATTCATTCTCCATTTGCCATTGTGTGTGGAATCACACTGATTCCCTGGAGAGCAGGGAGCTGTCGTTCCAATACCCTAATGGGCAGTGAGTACAAGGCTGTGTGTACGAGCCGCCAAAACAACCAGACGAAAAGTGAGAAGTTGCTCGATGCACAAGTTGGTTTGCCTTTAGGATGCCAAACAATAGCTCTGATTTGTTTTCCTCTGTACCAATAAGGGAGTTGACATGGGCTCAACTGTTTTGGCTTCCTTTAAAAATACCCAAGATCTCTCCTCTCACCTTACTATCTTTATAGCTAATTGCCTGGGTGAAATCTCCTGGGTGTTCCAAAGATATTTGCAGTTTTAGCTCAACCTGCAAGCTTACCAAATCCTACTTTCTCCATACCCATAAGCACGGCTCTGATGAACTCTCTCTTCTTTTAAATCTTCCTCAGACCCTTCCAATCCAACCTCCAGAACTCATGAAATAATGTGCTGTCATGTGCTGCTCAGGAAGCAGCAAGCGTGTCACAGAAAGGTAATTTGGGGCATGTTCTACGTTCATATAACTAATCACTGTTATGTATAGAACTGAAGATTCCTAAACCACTTTATCTTAGCTTATAAAATGTAATTATAATTCAAATATAAAACCAAACATATTTAATACATAGCTTTTTATTATATTTGAAAATATTTTAGTGCTCCCACATTAAGAGATTTATCTATATTAAGAAAACATGCAAGGTTGATGTAAAAGAACTTTATACTCCTGAAAATTTTTGTGTGTAGTTTTGAGATTATAACCATAAAATTAAACATATCATAGTACCAAAGTGTTTACTCTAGTAAGATTTTTTTTTTTGGTGCTTTTAAAAGTGTCTTTTAGGGATGTAACGTACAATATGATGATGCAGCTAATACCATGATATGATATATAAGGGAGTAAATCCTAGGAGTTATTATCGCAAGGAGAATTTTTTCTTTTTCTCTCTCTATTCTTCTCATTTTATCTATATGACCAGATGGATTTTAGCAGAAACTACATAGTAATCATTCACAATAATATATGTAAATCATCATGTTATACGTTTTAAACTTACACAGTGATGAATACCAATTATTTCTCAATAAAACTGGGGAAAATTAAGTGCCTCAATCTTATACTGATGTTTGGGTGAGCTCATACAATAGAGAAAGTTGTCAGGTTAGGTATAATTTCAGAATTTGAATGTATCTTTGATGAATAGTAAAATAGTTTAACAATGTAACTTTTTTTTGAGAAGTTGTGCTTTTCTCAAATATCACACTATTGCTTAGTAAAACAGCTGAGACAAGTTTAAAATATTCACTAGAAATATTTTTATGTTAAATATTTAATATTTTGCAAATGTGGACACATATTCAGTCAATTGTTTTCCTTTGGTTAGTTTATTAAATATATTTTCCTAAATAAATGCATTTACCATATTAAAACAGAATTAGAATCTCAGCTATATTTAGTTTTGCTAATTGTTCTTCTGATTCAATGAACTGTAACTACATAGAAACTACCAGCATTTTGATGATACTAGAAAAGTAGAAGATTGTGGGTATATTTTACTCAATGTTTTCTGATGTGCACTGTCATGAAATTTTCATTGGTGACTGGAAAAGACTTTAAATCATAGCTAAGAGTTTACTCAATTTCTCATCACAAGCATGGAAACATGTTCCTTTGTTAAAGAATTGTCATGGTGGGACCTGATGGGTAGAAGACAATAGATTCAAGAGAGAAAAATATTAAAAAGGTTTAATATTTTCAACACTCAAAAAAACCTTCTAAAATACACAGGAAGTAAAATTATAAGAAACTTATCAAATCTCAAAAAAATCTTATACATTTGTTGGGAACAAAGAAAGGGAAGTGATGATTATTCAATTGCCCAATATGTCTAAAGTGTATTTTATTGACATTTTATTTATTCAGTGTGCTTTATTCTGTAATATACATTACTGGATGTAAAATAGTTTTAAAGATACAATTTTCAAATCCCCAAGAGCATTTTCCATGAGTTCAAATCCTAACTTTCATTTACTACCTGCTTGACATGGGGTAATTACTGAATCTCTCTCATCTTCTCTTAAATCAGGATAATATTAACTGCTTCACAAGGGATATTCTGAAGACTTAGAGAATATGTGTGAATTGTTAAATACGTTAGTATGAAATAAGAAGCATATAAACTGTATCATGATTATTATCTTTAGTATTGTTATTAAACCTAATAGTACTACAACTTGAAATGAAAATCAATGTGGTGTACATCTACTAATTCTGCAAAGTAACATGGAACTATTTCTAACAATTATTTTTGCTATCTTAGGTAAATAGAGATTCCCACGGTAATTTGTTCTATTTGAGGGAGATGTTAGATTTTATATCAGAATGTTAAAGACAGGGTTAAGAAAAAATTAAACCACTAGATTTGGAGGCTTCTAAAAGAAATGTTTAGTCATAAAGTGATCTAATACATACTATTCAAAGATCTCTCTGCTGTGAAATTTGAAATTGAGCTCCTTTAATAAAGTGTCCCCCATGGCTAAAAGAATAGTTTTTTTTAGAAATAATAGATGAAAAAATACACGTAGCAAAATTGAGTAATTTTTCTTCTCTATTGAGGGGAAATTTAATCTGGCCAAGAGGTGAGTGAATAAAAAATTTAATAACTACATCTCCTAGTGATAGTTATCATATGCATTTTCTCACAGGAGTCTTTAGCAAAATCTGCATAAATGATAGCATTCTCATCTGCTGCAATAATGTAAGAGTTGAATTAACCCCCCACAAGGCCTACCGCAGTGCCTTGTATGTGGCCAGTACTGAATAACTATTGTTGAATAGAAAAGAGATCTAGAAGCTAAGAGAGTGATTGATTTTCAGTAATTTCTCATTACAAAATGGGTAATAAAAAATGATAATTTGCTCATGAGCTATACAATGAATAAAAAAGATATTCTTACATCTGTACCAGAATTTATATATCAAAAAAAAAAAAGGTCTGGCTTTTAAATTATTCACTTCTGTTAATGCTACTAGCTTTTATTGCCCAAAACAGTTCAAACATCTATTTTGAAATGACCTCCATAGCATTATGAGTTTATGGCCATACATTATTGAAAAGCAGCTCTATTTATGATAATAAAAAAGCAGTGAAATTTGATGAGTGGACAGTATCCATCAAAGGAAAAATTCATAAAAATATTGAGGTTAGGAGAGCTCAAAACAAGTATACCAGGGGAAACCATAGGAACTTTGTATATCAGGGAGATATATAAAGATAAACTGTAAGAACTAGGAAAGAGAGCTGGGAGATAAGGCAGAATTATTGAAGGTTTTATATCCTTTTGACCATGGAATTGAGATGAGCCAAGAGCACAGAAGGAATTTAACTAAATTAAGATTTAAGTAAAGGCTGCATCATTTAGAAACCCTTCTTAATTGCCCAACATTATAATGGCATTATAATAAAATAAACCACATTAAAATAAATAGTAACTGAAATTAGATCTGCATATGCTCTAGTTACCTCCACATTTTTGGCAAAGTTTGGGGAGAAATTCTCTAGGAAGTTAAGCCAGATAGAAGGAGATCATAAGTGAGAATTTGACTTTCATTTAAAAGGCTTAATTATATCTCTGATGCACAATGGGTTGTGGTCAAAGTCAGTGGAAACAAATCATGTACTTGTAGTCTTGACTCATACTTCTAATATTTTTCTTCTCTAAAAGAAAATGGAACTGCAGATTGTAAATCTTCTGTTTATTTATTTTTTCTCCTTCAGCTTAATAGCAATTATAATTTCTTAATTAGAAGAGTTAGCTCTATGGCACAGTGTCATGTTGAAACGTTCCTCGGTCAGTTTTTTCATGGTAAAAACTAATTTCTGTTGATAACTATAGGCTAAAATTATAATGCCAAGTATAATCTCCTTGCTAAGAATGAAAATTTAATAGTATACTTTATAAGTGACATTTTTAGAAAAAAAATTATCTTACATGGTAAAATAAGAGTTCTCACATCAAAAATAAACATGATAATACAGTTTATACAATCTTAAGCTTATCCTAATCACATGATCACTGTCTCTAAAAGAATAAAGAAACTCTGGTTTTTATTCAGTGAAACACATTTTCTCCCATTTTTAAAGTGTATTTAAGAACATTCCTCATTCTATGCCTTACCTTCCTTTTTTCTTCCCTGGTTGAGATAATCAACCTTTTAAAATCAATAACTGTATGAATGTTTTAGAAGCAAATGAACTTCTTTCATTTCATAGCTTTTAATGTATATGAACGTATTTGACAATCATCACCAAATCAGCACTTTTTATTCTTATATCTGTATGTTTTCTGAGAAACATGTTATTTAAACAGAGATTTGGCTATCAGTTAATATGCAAATTGTTTCTAAATTTTCCAGCATTGTATGAAAGTTATTGACCTGGATCTCTTGGTAATTATTAGGGATTCTGTCAACCCCTAAAATCATCTGTGAAATATGCATACATGCATTTGAGGAGAGGAGGGCCCATAACATTTACTAGGTTTTAGCAGGAACCAGGGACGCATAAAATCATTTGTGCTTACTGTTTTCAAATGCTTGTTTATAGATATGCAATATTATTGGATACTCGGTGTATGCTGATTCAGTTGAAACCCCTAAAAGTTTGATCTCCTGGGTGCCAGGCATTCTGTTCAGTGCTCAAACTCAATGTTGTTGCCAGAGCATGCAAATGGAAACAAGAGAGGGTAAACATGTATGTACATTCACTAAAATACAAGGCAGTGGGGAAAAAAAATAAGATCAAGGGCCCTGATGGTGTAGTTCAGTTAGTTAGAACATCCTCTCAATACTCCAAGGTTTGATCCCATTCAGGTCACATACAAGAAATGACCAATGAGTGCATAGATAAGTGGAACAACAAAGGTGTGTCCTTTCCCTTTCTCTTTTCCTCTCCCTTCCTTTCCTTTCTTAAATAAATAAGTAAATAAATAAACAAATATTTATAAAAGACATTCAGGGACATGCGAAATGAGAAGAGCTTAAAGAAGATATTCACATCACTTCAGTATTATCACTTGGTATGGGAAAAGTTTTTATACTTATCAATCTTAAGAAGCTTTACTAAGGTACATTCATTATAATTGCACCTGAGACAAGCTGTGTATTGAGTCAAATATGCCAAGTAACTCTTGGAAATAATAAATTTTTAAATATATGTTCCACCTTGTTTTTTACTCCAGTGTCTAAGTATATCTCTTACAGTAAATATTCATTAAAAACATATACCTCTTAAGCACTAAATGTATGTGAGACCTTGTGTTTGGGACCATGAAAATAGATGGTTCACGTCCTCAGGCAATTCACAGTTTATTTTACTCTTGAATACTATTTGACAGTTACAAATTATTATATAAACTAAAATATCCTCTCAGGAAGACACACTTATGCCAGACTAAATCAAAATTTTGAATTCGAAGTATATGCAAAGATGCCTAATATGGTTGATTAGCATCAACTAATAGATTTTCATAAAACTTGATGGACACCTGAAATATTATATATATATGTCAAATATTATTATATATGTCAAGTTCTCTGAAATGCTGAATATGTTTCCATTAGCTCCCTTTCCTAAACCTAACATTCAAGGTCATCTATACCTTGAGTCCATCATATTTACCAAAAATTATCTGTCATGTTTTTCTACCATTCCCTCAACACATTTTCCTTGCAGTGCACTTTTTAAACTCCATTAGTGACAATGTGGTACACAATGTGTGTCTCTATATCATAAAAACAAAAAGAAAAACAAAAATCTCACAACTTCAAAAAGCATCAGTCTTACTCCAAGACTTAAGCACAAAGATTAACTAATTTAAAGTATTATTCTGTTATAACAATAAAAGCAGATGCATTATGAAATGGAAATGCAAACTTGGAAAAAATATTTTAAAACTGGCCATTAGATCTCACAGATAATCCTGTAGTGAGCTCCTTCAGGCTGTACTCTCTGATCTACCACTGGTGTGGGTTCAATCTCATTGCCTTTTTAAGTATTTTTCTAAACAAGTTAAGAGACCCCGTCTTAAGATCTGAATCATCCACTTTTGTTCAACCTATATTCACACATTTTAATTTAAAATGTCTTTATGTCTTTCCTTTCACCCGGCCAAATTCAACATTCTTCTCTAAACCCTGTTCTGATCATCCTCACTTAAAATCGTTTATTACTAACCATGTTTTATCTTACCTTGAACTTCTTCAGCATTGATGAATAACATAAACTGTATTATCACACATCTGCTCATAGTCTTACTAATATGTAAAATTCAAATAATATGTTCTGTCAAGAGAAAAGGGGACTGCATGAAAAAGGCAGAATTACCCCAGAAAGCAATCAAAACTATAAGAAGGAGGACTTGAAGACAACAGTAAATGCAAGTACCAGTAGTTTATTTGCAAGGTAAGAAATGGGGCAATGTTGCCAAAACAATGTTGAGGGTTATGGCAGTTCCTGTGATACCCATGTCCTGGCTGCACCAGTCTTGAACAGCCACACTCTCCCTCCCAACACATATGCCCCAAGACACTGTGGGCAATTCGAATGGGGAGAGAAGGATGGATATGCCATGACAACATCTCCTAGGATGCAGTGAGGGCCCTGAACATAAGGATAATTGCTGAGCTGCCAGCCACATCAACAATGAAGCAGAGTAAGGAGCTGCAGTGTGTTGCCAGGCCTTTGAGAGGTTCTTCACTGTACCCTCTTCTGAGCCACGAGCAGGGATTTTTATATTTGTAACCATGTGCAAAACTTTAAATCATGGGCAGTATGTAAAGATGCTCTTACAGGACATTATGAATTTCAAAATTTATTTTTGCCTCACTAGAAACCTTACTTTTCTTGACTATAGAATTGTCAAAAAGTATAAATATTGCAGTAAATGTAAGATTCACTATGATAAAAATTTGCCCAATTTAATACTTTGGAAGAATAACAACATCAAAATTTTGCTACCAGGGAATTAGATTCGTAGTTGTCCCAAAGGAGAACATTTTAAAGGTAAGTAAAATGAAAAAAAAACAAACAACTCAGCACAATATTTTGGTTAGAAATGAAAGAGACATACTCCAAAATAATACAGTTCTTGGAGAGGGCAGAAAGTTTTTACACTTCATCTTCATATTAGAGATTTGAAACTGAGCTGTACCTGAGCTTTTCTAGTCACTGTAAGGATGTCAAAATATTGCTGTTGTAAGTAGAAGTTTAAAAATATGATATTTTTAGCAGGCACTTTTTTTATCAGTTATTGAAATACCTGTAATAAGATACACATCCTCCCTCACACCCTATAAAGCAGCATCTTCCACAGGAATTAATGGGCTTCTCTCCAGTAGAGGGCAATGCTGTATATGTATCCAAGACCATTTGAACATTAAAACTTGAAAATAAAAGTTTACAGGACTCATGTTTCATGAATTATCATAACAAAGAAATTGGGAAGTAATATTAAAATGTTAATACCTAATAATACTAATATTTATAAATATAAAATTATTATTTTCTTTTAAGTAACAACTTTAATCTCAGTGTGAATTGTATAAAAATTGTGTCTAGCCATTTTCTTTTCCTCAAAAAATGACCTGGGAGAATTAAATCACATTTGACAAAATAGAAAGAAAAGGTTTTCAGAAATAATTTTTTCTATAAATCACTTGGAAAAATTGAGCATTAATTCTGAAACTCGATGTTTTCAAACTTAAGTTAAATGCCCCTACCTATTGAAAAGCTTTTCCTGACAATTCTGCCTTTCATGGGTCAGTTGGTACCCTACTCCTCTATGCTCCCACAGGGTGCCGCACATGCGGCTCTTTTAGCTCCTACAGCTACGTCCATGCTCCAGGGTCTACTTAATGGTCTTCTTTATGAGCTGAAAGCCCTCTTTTCATTATTCTTTCAGTTCTTGGTACAGAGTGTTTGCTCAACAAATATGTATTGAATAAATGGCCAAGTGGCTAACTAATGAAAATGAAAATTATTTCAAAAGAAGAGAAAATTTTTACCTAGACACTAAATTAACAATAAAATATATATATTCTAAGAAGCTATGATGAAGAGAACAGCTAAATTTTCAAAGAATTCTTCTAAGGATAGATAGATGTACCCAACTTACTATCAATACATATTTTGGTGTTAAAATGTATGAATGCATAAAATATAATAATTTGTGAAATAATTCTTAAAATTATTTTTAAAATAATTATTTGCCTGTTTCTTTTATATGATGTATCTATGTTTTTAAAAGGTTTTTTTGTTTGTTTGATCAAAAACTCTTGGGTAGGCAAAACATTAATCACCACATACTTTTATATTCCTTTATCTAGATATAAATATTAACCTTCATTTGAATATTCTAACAAATAGATATTTAATCAACTCGACCAGTTATTCTCAGGAAATCTGCATTTCAGAGGTTTTATATTGTTCTATATGGCTTTGCATTGTAAAAGGACAATTAAAAAATTCTGAATGAAAATGACTTATTAAAAAACAAGATATTTTACTTCCTAATGTTATTGGAAATGGGAGACTATGTTAGCAGAAAATTTTTTTTAAATGTTATCACTCAAGAGCAAGTCTTTTGGAGCCAAGCATCATGCCAGTGTACAGTAAAACCACTCATTGTGGTCACAATGACTGTCTGTTTGGATTGACTTAGCTACAGAGCATCTGCAGGCATTTAAGGGGTTGGCCACATCTCCCCTTCAATGGCTCTGTCAAAGCATGGTCAGCTTATTTCAGATGTACAGGCATGATCCAAACTAAAGTGATTCTTTCAGGTGATTATAAAATACATCACCAATTAAAAATATTTTAAAATATAACCAAATCACCAAGAAACAGATACTTGGGTTATTGATATTTTTTTATTATATTTTTCCATTACCATTTATCCCCCTTATACTCCCTCACTCCACAATCACTATGCTGTTGTCTAAGTCCATGAGTCATTTTTCCTTTTTGCTTGATCCCTCCACCCCCAACCAACCCCCAGAGCTGTCATCTTGCTCTTTATCTATGAGTCTGTCTCTCTTTTGCTTGTTAGTTCAGTTAGTTCATTAGATTCCACATATGACCAAAATCATCTCGTATTTCTCTTCCTCTGACTGGCTTATTTTACTTAGTGATAAGTGCCCATCAGTAGATGAGTGTATGAAACACTATGGGACATTTATATAATGGAATAATATGCAGCCATAAAAAAGAAGAAAATTTTACCTTTTGTGACAGCAGGGTTGGACCTGAAGAGCATGATATTTCTTAAAGAGTGTTATTTTCTTTATTTTATGTTTGATTATAATAGCTTAAATATAGTAGAAAAACCTATATCTGGAAAGTAGATTTATTATTAGTAGCTACTAGGAACAGACTCGTGTTCTTAATAAAACTGAAATCCTGCTCATTTATAGAAAGTTTGCTATTACAGAATGTGTGAATTTATAGGAAAGAATGAAGCAAAGGAATAAACGTAGGAAACACAAGGACAGACTGGATGATTACCAAAGACTAACTATCCCAGACTCTTTCTGGGACAGTCAGGGAGACAACTGGGCTTCACGGTTCTTCTAGAGAAATTAATGGTATTCTGTGTTTAACAAGTTTCTATAACAAAGAACAGATTTCTTTACTTCTCTTATTAATGTGCCCAAAATTTTAGTCTGAATCACTAAGATCTTTTATAGCTTTAAGATCCCATGAAATAAAGAAAACTTCAGAAGCCAAAGAGTAGAAATTAGATTAATTACATTTTAGGGCAAACCAAATTTAGTTTTTATACCAGAAGACAGTTTGAAGTTCTCCAAAACTAATCATTAAACATCACTACAGTAGTCTTAGCTTATCTGCAGTTTTGCTTTCAGTGGCTTGTTACCCATTGTCAACTGTGCTCCAGAAAAATATTAAATGAAAAACTCCAGACATAAACAATTCATAAGTCTTTAATTGCATGCCTTTCTGAGTAGCATGGTGAAATCTCACGCCATCCTGCTTTGTCCCACCCGGGATGTGAGTCATCCCTTTGTCCATTGTCTACACTCTGTACACTCCCTGCCTGTTTTTCACTTAGTAGCTGTTTCTGTTATCAGATTTATGGTCAGGGTATCATCATGGTGCTTGTGTTCAAATAACCTTTATTTTACTTAATAATGCTACTTTTGTGTAACTTTTTAATACAACATATTGTTATAACTGTTCTATTTATTAGTTATTGTTATTAATCTCTTACTGTGCCTAATTTATAAATTAAACTTTATCATAAAATTGTATGTATACAAAAAATATGTTATCTATAGGGTTAGTATTATCTGTGGTTTCAGGCATCCATTGGGGATCTTAAAACACTTTCCCTGTAAATAAGGGGAGATTGCTGTATATTCAGTTGTATGTGTGTAACTGGATAGATAGATGATAGATAGATAGATAGATAGATAGATAGATAGATAGATAGATGATAGATAGACGATAGATAGATAGATATAGAGGCATACTTTGTCACCTAGTAGAGACAAAATCCTTGTGAAAAATCCCAGGGAACACCTACATTTGACTGAGTAGTGGGAAAAAAGTGGGAAACAATTCAGAGAAAGACAAGTGACTGAAATGTTCTAGGGCTATCAGAGGATAGTAAGTGTTAAGTAAGTATCTAAAGAATAAGAATGATGCGCCCCCAAACACAATTTCTCTTTTAAAACAGAAATATTTGGGCTCTATAATAAACCTGAGAAGCTCATAGTTGTTTTTTTGTTTTGTTTTGTTTTTTCAAGAAATTGAAGGGCTCTCGAATACAGCAGTGTCATCATTTATATACAGAAAGAACGCAGGTTTTAAAAACACCTCAGTTATGACAGGCATAGTTTGGGCATGTTTTAAAGCATATAAAACCCAACTGAAAACATAAATCTGACAGGTAAACAATGAATAAAGAAGTTAGATAATAGTGATGGGGACATAACCAAAATACTTAAGGCCACATGGAGTAATGTTTAGCAGGGAGTATGGGGTAGTATGGTCTAAGCCTCTTAAAGTTAGTAACTCAAACTGCATGTTTTTTGGCAACTGTATATTATTTTCAACAAAAATATTATTTCATTGCAGGGAAATTGAAAATAAAATAGTTATACATAATCGTTCCAGACCCACCGCACTATTGTTATCATCCAATACAATTCACCCCTGCATTTATTTTTCTAGGAAATTATACAAAACAAAATTTTGTATCTTGTTTCTTTGGGGTAGACACTGTAAACATTTTATTCAAAAGGTCTAGCAATAGAAATAAAATTATTCCTTCATTCAAAATATATATTAAGATCTTCTCTGTGCTAGGAACAGTGGAGGACTCTCATATTCTGGAGATAAGCGCATTTGCATTCCAATGAAGTCAATTTCTTCAAATATCATGTTGAACTGCCTCTAGTTTTACTAAAATAATTATTTATTATCTAACATAAAGCTATGAAGCTTTAAATTTCAACAAATATATTTACTTAACAGGTAAATCATAATGAAATAATATGTTGTCAGTGGAAAGTTCTATATTATTTGTGATTGCATTTGATTACCAGGGGAAATATTCATGTTCTCTAATCATAGATGATATTCAAGATGCTCATAAAATTAGAATGATAAAAACCTAGGTGCCTAGAGATTGTTTTTTTGACAGATATAAATGTACTTATACTATTTCGTCTTAATATTATGTGGTATTAGACTCTGGTCTACTCTCATTTAATCTAACCAGAAAGAATACATGTCAATGTCCTTCACATCTGATTACATACAAATCAGTAGAGATAAATCATTTTCAAAATCTCTTATTCCATATCCTTCTTGAGACTTGTCTATGACTCATATATATATTTTAAAAAGCATAGCCTCCCTGGCTAGTGTGTCTCAGTGGATTGAGCTCTGGCCTGCAAACTAGAGAGTCAGCAGTTTGATTCCCAGTCAGGGCACATGTCTGGGTGTGGGCCAGGTCCCCAGCAGGAGGCGCATGAGAGGCAAACACATATTGATGTTTCTCTCCCTCTTTTTCTCCTTCCCTTACCCTCTGTCTAAAAATAAATGAATAAAGTCTTTAAAAAAAAAAAAACATAGTCTCTTCTATAGGTATCACATAAAAAATTTAAGAATTTCTTAGCTTCTGTCTTTGTCACAATATCTCTCAGGTAGCCTGTGAAATATGACAAAATTCACTAACACAAAGAAATGTAGAAGGATAACAGAATTAAAAGGGTTTTGAGTTTTTAATCCTCTATCTAAAATAAAAGTCTGGTACTTAAACTATACATTACCCTGAATAAATGATAAAATATAGTTTTGTCCTATGGGCCCTGCTAAAGAACTAAAGAATGTTCCCAATGATTGAATCTCATTGTGGGACACATGACATTAAGGGCATCAAAATTGTTTCATGTGGTACAGAGACTTCGGAGTAAATATCATGGTGAGAAGTTTGTGATTTCTCTCTTAAATTCTGATCATTTTAAAAGAAAATTTCTCATGTGTGTTATGCCCTTTAAATGTTCCTTAACTTTCTAACAGAGAACTGACCCTCAGGCAAAAATACCTATATGAAATGTAATGGCATTTTAAATTGTATTTGTTTTTATGTTTATCACCTGTATATGGAAAGTGAAAAAAAAGATTCACTTTTTAAAATTACTGTTAATTTCTGTAAAATGATAAATCAATTAAAAAATAAAAAGTGTATATAGTAAATGTTATATGTCAAATGGCAAAAATCAGAATTTGTTATATTGTTTTACAGAGATACAGAAAATTATGGCAGTGATACACGCACGGATAAAATTTAGAAAACAGCAGCCCAGACGTGAACCGTCCAGTAAGTAAGCTCCAGGCCACGTGTGTCTGTTGGGCACTTGCAATATTATTGGTACATTTTGAGGCGGTATATAATTATAAAATACATACCAGAATTCAAAGATGTATCTATGAACTGATCATATCTCATAAGATATTTTGAGTATATTATAATAAAATGGATATTTTATTCAAATTAATTTTATCTGTATTTTTCTTTAATATTTTTTATACAATATAAAATTATGCAAAGGACTCATATTGTATTTCTAGTAATAGCAATAACCCAGACAATGACTCAGAATTCTAGGAACTCCACAATCTTTTCAATCTTTTCTTCTCTATTAGATTGTTTTGTTTTGTTTGATTTTTTAAATTTTTTTGAATTTTTAACATATATCATCTTTATTATATTTTTTCCATTGCCATTTAATCCCCTCACACCCACCTCCCTCCAGCAATAACCACACTGCTATCCATGTCCATGAGTCCTTTTCCTTTTTGCTCAACCCCTCCACCTCCTAACTTCCCCCATCACTAGCTGTTATCTGTTCACGATCTATGAGTCTGTCTCTGTTTTGCTTGTTAGTTCAGTTTGTTTGTTAAATTCCACACATGAGTGAGATCATATGGTATTGGTCTTTCTCTGACTGGCTTATTTCACTTAACGTAATGTTCTCCAGGCCCATCCATGCTGTTGCACAGGGTATAATTTTCTTCTTTTTCACAAATGAGTAGAATTCTACTGCATAAGTGTTCCCATAGCTGTTTTATGTACTCACTTATTGATGTACACTTGGGCTGCTTCCATATCTTTGAGATTGTAAATAACACTGCAGTGAACACAGGCCTGCTTATGTTCCTTTGAATTAGTGTTTTGGGTTCCTTTGGATATATTCCCAGAAGTGGGATTGCTGGACCAAAAGGCAGATCCATTTTTAATTTTTTGAGGCATCTCCATACTGCTTCCCACAGTGGCTGCACCAGTCTGCATTCCCAGCAATAGTGCAAAAGGGTTCCCCTTTCTCCACATCCTCACCAGCACTTGTTGTTTGTAGATTTATTGATGATAGTCATTCTGATAGGTGTGAGATGGTAGCTCATTGTGGTTTTGATGTACATTTCTCTGATGATTAGTGAAGTGCCCTTTGAAGAAGTGTCTAGTCAGGTCATTTGCCCATTTTTTAATTAGGTTGTTTGTTTTTTTGGTGTTGAGTTTTGTAAGTACAGTATAAAGTTTGGGTATTAACTCCTTATCAGATATATCAGTAAATATGTTCTCCCATTCTGTGGGCTGTCTTTTTATTTTGTTGACATTTTTCTTTGATGTGCAAAAACATTTTAGTTTGATGAAGTACCATTTGTTTATTTTTTTCTTTTGTTTCCCTTGCCCAGGGAGATGTAGCCAGTAAAAATTTCTATAAGCAATGTCCAAGATTTTGCTGTCTATGTTTTCTTGTAGGATTTTTATGGTTTCAGGTCTATCATTTAAGTCTTTAATCCATTTTGAATTTATTCTTGTGTGTGGTGTAATAAGGTGGTCTCGTTTCATTTTTTTGCACATATTTGTGCAATTTCCCCAACATCATCTATTGAATAAACTATCTTTAGTCCATTGTATGTCCTTGCTCCTTCTATTGAATATTAATTGACTATGAAGTTGTCAGTTAATTTCTGGGTTTTCTATTCTGTTCCATTGATCTATGTGTCTGTTTTTATTCCAGTACCAGGCTCTTTTGATTACTATGGTCTTGTAGTATAGTTTGATATTAGGTAGCGAGATTCCTCCAACTTTTTCTTCTTCCTCAGGATTGCTGTTGCTATGCAGGGCCCTTTGTGGTTCCATACAAATTTTTGAAATATTCTAATTCTGTGAAACATATCATTGGAATCTTGATAGGAATTGCATTGAATCTACAGATTGCTTTGGGTAGTATGGACCTTTTAAAGATGTTAATTCATCCTATCCATGGATATGGTGTGTACTTCCACTTATTTGTATCTTCTTCAATTTCTTTCTTCAGTGTCTTACAATTTTTTTACTATAGGCCTTTTACATCCTCAGTTAGGTTTATTTTTAGATATTTTAATTTTTTTGAAGCAATTGTGAATGGGATTGTTTTCTTAATTTCCTTTTCTGTTAGTTCATTATTGGCATATAAAAATTCACCTGATTTCTGAATATTAATTTTGTATCTGCTACTTTACTGAATTCACTTATCAGTTCTAGTAGTTTCTTGGTGGAATCTTTGGAGTTCTCTATATACAGTATCATGTCATCTGCAAATAAAGATAATTTTACTTCTTCCTTTCCAATATGAATGCCTTTTATTTCATCTTCTTGTCTGATTGCTGTGGCTAGGACTTCCAGCACTATGTTGAATAAGAGCAGTGAAAGTGGGCATCCCTGTCTTGTTCCCAATTTTAAGAGGCATGCTTATAGGTTTTGCCTGTTGAGTATTATGCTGGCAGTGGGTTTATCATATATGGCCTTTACTATATTTAGATGTGCTCCCTCTTTTCCCGTTTTGCTAAAAGTTTTTCTCATAAATGTGTGGTAGATTTTATCAAAAGCTTCTTTTGCGTATATTGATATGATTATGTGGTTTTTACCCTTCATTTTGTTTATGTGGTGAATCACATTTATTGACTTGTGAATATTGTACCATCCTTGCATTCCTGAAATAAATCCCAGTTGATCATGACATATGATCTTTTTGATGCCTTGCTGTACTTGGTTTGCTAATATTTTGTTGAGGATTTTAGCATCTATGTTCATCAGCGATACTGACCTATTATTTTCTTTCTTTATAATGCCTTTAACTGATTTTGGAATTAGGATAATTCTGATCTCATTAAATGAGATTGGGAGACTTCCCTCCTCCTGAATTTATGAAAATGTTTGAGAAGGAGAGGTGTTAGTTCTTCTCAGAATGCCTGGTAAAATTCACCTGTGAAGCTACCTACTCCAGGGCTCTTTTTTGTTGGGAAGTTTTTGATTACTGCTTCAATTTCATTAGGTATAAGCTGTCTATTCAGATTCTCTGATTCTTCCTGATTTATTTTTGGAAGATTGTATATTTCTAAGAATTTATCCATTTCATCCAGGTTGTCCAGTTTGTTTGGCATATATAACTGTTCATATTTTCTTACAATCCTTTGTATTTCTTTGGTATCACTTGTTACTTCTCTTTCTTTTCTGATTTTTTTTTATTTGGATTCTTTCTCTTTTCTTCTTCATGAGTCTGGTTAAATGTTTGTCAGTCTTGTTTATCTTTTCAAAGAACCAGTTCTTGGATTCACTGATCTTTTGAATCATTTTTCAGACTCTATTTCATTTATTTCTGCTCTGATGTTAATTATTTCCTTCCTTCTACTCACATGGGTTTTGTTTGTTGTTCCTTTTCAAGTTCCTTTAAGTGTGAAGTTAGATTGTTTATTTGAACTTTTTCTTGTTTTTTGAGATAGGCCTGTAATGCTATGGATTTCCCTCTTATGATTGCTTTCCCAGTGTCCCACAAATTTTGGATTGCTGTGTCCTCATTTTCATTTGTTTCAAGGTATCTTTTGATTTTTCCTTGATGTTATTGTTGAGCCATTCATTGTATAATAGCATGTTATTTAGCTTCCATGTCTTTGTGTGTTCCTCAGTGCTCTTTTTGTGATCGATTTCAAGTTTCATAGCATTGTGGTCAGAGAAGGTGCCTGATATGATTTTAATCTTCTTAAATTTACTGAGACTTGTTTTGTGTCCTAGATGTGGTCTATCCTAGAAACTGTTCCATGTGCACTTGAAAAGTATGTATAGTTTACTGCTTTGGGGTGAAATGCTCTGAAGATATCAATTAAATCCATTTCACCTAATGTGTTGTTTAAGGTTGCTGTCTCCTTGTTGATTTTCTGCCTGGAAGATCTATCCACTGAAGTCAGTGGGTTTTAAAATCTCCAGCTATGGCTGTATTTCTGTCAATCTCTCCTTTTATGTCCATCAAGATTTGTTTTACATATCTAGGTGCTCTTACATTTGGTGCATAAATGTTTACTAGGGTTATATCCTTTGATGGATCATCCCCTTTATCATTATGTGGTGTCCTTGTTTGTCCTTTAGTATAACCTTGGTTCTAAAGTCTATTTTGTCAAGATATAAGTACTGCTACCCCAGGTTTTTTTGTTGTTTTTTTTTCTGTTCCATTTGCATGAAATATCTTCTTTCAGTCTGTGTGTTTCTTTCAATCTGAGATGGGTCTTTTGATGGTAGGATATATATAGGTCTTGCTTTTTATCCATTCAGCTACTCTCTGTCTTTTGGTTGGAGCATTTAAGCCATTTACATTTAAGGAGATTTTATATGTGTGTGTGTGTGTGTGTGTGTGTGTGTGTATCATTTCTTGCAGTATTGGTTTTGTGTTAACAAACTCCTTTAGCTTTTTCTTGTCTGGGAAGCTCCTTATTTCTCTCCATCAATTTTAAGTGATAGCTTTTCTGGGTAAAGTAGCCTTGGTTATAGGTCCTTGATTTTCATCACCTTGAATATTTCATGCCACTCCCTTTTAGCCTGAAATGTTTCTGATAGGTAAACAGATGACAGTCTAATTGGAGCTCCATTGTAGGTAACTACCTGCCTTTCTCTTGCAACTGCTATGATTCTCTCTTTATCTTTAAACCTTGCCATTTTAATTATCATGTGTTTCAGTTTAGGTTTCTTTGGGTCCAACTTGTTTGGGACTCTTTGAGCTTCCTGGACTTGTGTGACATTTTCCTTCACCAAATTAAAGAAGTTTTAGGCCATTATTTCTTCAAATAGGTTCTCAATCCCTTGCTCACTCTCTCCTCCTTCTGGTAGCCCCATGATGCAGATATTGTTATGCTTCATGTTGTTCAAGATGTTTTTTCAGCTCTCCGCATTTTTTAAAAATTCTTTTTACTTATTGCTGCTCTGCCTGCTTTTTTCTACCTTGTCTTCCAAAACACTGATTGACTCCTCTGTTTTATGTAACTTACTGTTTATTCCTTCCAGTATATTATTTATCTCAGATATTGCATTCTTTATTTCTGACTGATCCTTTTTATGGTTTCTATGTCTTTTTTCATGCTGTTGAGTATCCTTATAATCATTACCCTAAACTCTCTCTCTGATAAATTGTTTACTTCCATTTCATCTAGTTCATCTGGAAAATTCTTTTGTTCTTTCTTTTGTGGCCTTTTTCTTTGTTTTTCCATGTTGGCTGGTTCTTTGTATTTTCTACCTTAGATGTTAATCAGCTGTGAAACTGATCAGTTGTTAATCTAATCAAGCTGCAATCTGAAGTCGAGTTTAAGCACCACAGGGTGGGGAAGAGTAATTCATGAAGTGGGACGATTGCTTCCCTTCAGGCTGCTGCCATTCAGAAAGGAGAAAGA
>PVJD01008085.1:0-76447 GCA_004026545.1 Mormoops blainvillei | reverse complement strand
GTATGACTAAATATATAATTTTTAAACTTATTTTAAAAAATCATTTTAAAGATTTTATTTATTTATTTTTAGAGAGAGAGGAAGGGAGGGAGAAAGAGAAGAAGAGAAACATCAGCTTGTAGTTGCCTCTTGCGTGCCTGCACTGGGGACCTGGCCTGCAACCCAGGCATGTGCCCTGACTGGAAATCGAACCAGCGACCCTTTGATTCACAGGCCGGCACTCAATCCACTGAGCCACACCAGCCAGGGCTAAAAATCATTTTAAAAGATCATTTAATCTTTTCCACTTGGACCAGCACTAGAGATTAAATATGGCCCCTGTAAGATTGTAAAATTAAAATGTGTTATAAATTATAAATGGGCAATTACCAATAAAAATATGTAGTCTCATTTCTTTAGAAATTTGGAGGCTCCGGGAACTCTGTTTCTTATATTGCCTCTCAGAAACATTGTCTTGGGTTGAGTGACAGCTGGCCTTAGTCTCCTTTTATAAAGGGGAAAACTCCAGCATAATGAAACTGGTATTTGCCTTCTCAAAGACAATGACAATTTTATATTTAAGGAAAAATCCGATGACGGGAAATAGGTTTTAGAAGCGCAGGTAAAGAAAGACCAAAGGGAGACACCAGAAACCTACAAGTTCATGGCTAATCTCTTAGGACATGAAGCTCAAGAAGTAACCTGGCTTCTGACAGCACAAGCCCTTCAGGGAAAACAAAAGTTTCTTGCTTTTATATGGGAGTTTTTGCCCTCACTGAATGTTTAGAATGGCTTATTGGTGTTTGCAAAAGATAGCAGTTTAATTTTTTTCTTTTAATAAATAACTCGTGGATTGGGACAGGTTGTGCAGGTTCACTGGCTAAAGGTTTGCTGATTTTCTAAAGGAGCATGTTGTAACTTTCAAAAGAAGGTGGTTAATTTTTAAAAAGCCATTTTGGAAGACTTTACAGAGGTGAAGAAAGCACGTGAGACAATGTATCTTTTTTTCTCCTCTTTCTCAAATTTGGAAATTGCTTCTCTGTGAGATGACCATAAAAATTATGGAACTCTTTAAAGCCAAAGTTAGGGAAAAGAGTAACACTTGTATTGCCTTAGAGAGTGAATGCTCACAAAACCTGGCTTCTGGCCCCATTCTCTACACATATGAGTGATGTGAGGAAGGCATCAAGGGATGCTTAGCATCTCCAGAGTCATGTGTTTTGTCCGTCACTGCACTGCCTGCAACCTTACCACGCATGAGCAGAGAGTCACATACTTGAAAGTGCTTCCCAAATTCGGTAGCCTGTTCTTGCAAATGTAAAGTGCAGAAAAAGAGAATTTTCCATACTGAACCAAAAAAGCTTTGAAATGAAGGTAAAATAGTCACAGCTAAAATCATACTTGATGGTAAAGGATTGAACTCTTTCCCCCTAAGATCAGAAACAAGACAAGGTGGTCTGCTCTCACCACTTCTATGCAACACTGTACTGGAATTCTAGATGAGGCAATTAGCAAAGAAAATGACATTAAAAGGCATCCAAATTGTAAAGACAGAGGAAAAACTATCTCTATTAGCAGATGACATGATCTGATGTAGAAAAAGCCCTGAGGAACCCAGCAAAAAACTATGAGCTAATAAATTAGCTTAGAAATCTTGTTAGATAAAGATTAATATACAAACATCAATTGAATTTCTATACACTTGCAATGAGCAGTCCAAAAATAAAATTGAGAAAGCAATCCCTAATTCTGAACTATTTTTATAACATTGATTAAAAGTTGTGTATATTGGAAAATCTACAGAGTCACATGGTACAAATTATATATCATATGTTCTATATACCAAATACATATAAAGCAAGCAAAAAATATAAAAAACAAGATGAAAATAATAATGTTTATATTTGTATTTGGGGAGAGAGCAGTGTAGAAAAAATATACTTAGCTGTGAATGGTTGTCTCTGGGGCTTGGGGTTGCAGAGACCTTTAATTTTAACTTATCCACTTATTTACTCATGTTTTAAATTTTAATAGACTTTAATGTTTTTTATAATCTTATTTTTTATATTTTACATTTTTTATTAAAATACAGTTTACACACAATATTTCATTAGCTTCAAGTATACAACATAGTCATTCAACATTTATATAGCTAACAAAGTGATCACTATGATAAGGCTAGTACCCATTTGTCACCATACAAGGGCATTATGATATTATTGACTATATTCCCTATGCTGTACATTACATCTCCATGACTTACCTATTTTACAAGGGATATTTTGTACCTCTTATTCTCCTTCACCTTTTTCACCCTTTCCCCAAAGCCCTCTTTAATCTTATTTAATATAGTCCATTTCTGTTGTATGACACTAAGTGGAGGAAAACTGGGCCTTTTAGTCATGTGTAAATCAGTGAGAAGTCCACTGGCCTGAGAATGAGAAAAACTAGATTTCAATGCCAACTCTGATCTTCCAGTTTTCTCATCTGTAAGATTGGTTAACTATCCATTTTCTAAAGTTCTCCCAGTTCTAACAAGCTACCGTTTTATGATTCTACATAATTCAGATTTTCTTCTTTAGAAAATAACATTATCAGCATAATGAAAGTTGCCTAAAAATGCTAACACCTCATGGGAAAAACAAAAACTTGCATAGTTCACTACTGCCATCCTCAGTTCCTGTTGCACACCCATTTCGATTGCTTCATGAGACAGTAATCTATATATGATAGTTAGAAACAGCCAGCAAATAGAGAGACTGGGATTCCCACAAGACAAATGATCTCTGTTGGTTTCATGATCTGAAAGTAGCACAGGTCAAAAAACAAAGTTGTTTTTTGTTATTTTGTTTGTTTTGCGCTTCTGTAAATACACATAATTTAGATATTCAATTCCTACTTTGATATGGTTCTGTATTTTTACCAGTTCTCAACCCCCAACACGTCCTCCCTCCATCCCTATTCCAACCCCTTGCCCCATTGGTTCCTTGTTAGCAGCATTCACTTTACGAAGATTATAACGTTACTGAAAGAACACCAAAATACAATTCTGCTCACCATTAATCCTTGTCTATTCCAGCCCTCCACAGTACAATTGCCTCTCTATTTTATTCATTGCTCCCCCATCCACAACCTGCACATATTTGCAGTCAATCGGAGAAGTAATTACTTTTGTACTTTGAACACCACAAACCAACTCTTATTTCCACTAGACACAAATATCAATTAAGCATAAAATTCAATTTAGGATTGAAGTGCTGCAGAACCACCCACCAAAAAAGATTGGGAGTGGGGGGAATTCAGTCCTATTCTTTAACAGGATTTTAGGCCTTATTTTTAAAAAGGGGAGAAAAAAGCAAAATACCTTCAAACAGTTTAAATTGCTCTATTTTTCATTTTTGGAGCATTTTTTGGTGCAAAATATGGTAAGAATCTGCAAATATACATCTAGGATATAATACAAAATGATGTTCCAAGTTTTTCAGTAAAAGACATCCCAAAAGATGTTTTTAAAAAACAGATTAAAATTACCATTAGCAGACTACTTAGATAATAATATGCAGAAACCATTTCAAGGTACATGAGGGTTGGTAAGGATTCGGTTTGCCAATATGAGAAACTTTGTCCTAGTGACTGACTTTACAGCAGCACACAATCAACTGATATGCATGTGCTGATAGAAATCAAATATTGCAAAAACAATGAACATCAGATTTCATTGCATAAGTAATCAGATAATTTATCCTTATACTTAAATTGAACAAAATTCACTATGCTGGCAAATACAAGAGAACCCTCCTAAATTAATATTGCATATGGATATTTTGTCTTGGGAAATGGTCTTTTTACTATTCCAAGTTGAGCTACTCTCTTAATGATCTGTTTTTAATTTGAAGTTATATATGTGTGTGTGCATATACGTATACAATACATCCACACAGAGACAAATGCCCACATACCTGATACAAACAAGGGGGCTGATCCTTGACCGGCCTGTCTTTCTTTTATTAATACAACTTCTAATCACACACCAGAGCTTACCTACAATCTTGAACTTTAAGAAACAAAATACATTCATCAATGTTTGAAAAGTAACACCCAAGAAATGCATTCCTAAATCCTTTAAAATAAACAAATTAAGAGTCCAAGAATAGGAATTCAAGGAGATTTAAATTTGAATTAGCTTAACTACTTTTGACAAGTTTACACATGAAAGACACCAAGACTGTATGTACTACTTGCTGCTTTAAGAAGTTTCTTTCAGTCTGTGTATATAAAAAGTTTCGGCCAAAGTTAAATCAATCTCCTCTACTGATTTTCAACATTAGTCAAATACCCAGACCCCCCCTCCCACATTTTTTGAACCTTGCTTTGAGCCTGACTTTTTCCCCAATTGAAATTCAGGCCCTCAATGGCTGGTTTTTCTTGGTTCTAAATGTTGATAAAAAAGGGTTTTCTCCACTCCCTCAATTTGATGTGACAGGCTTCTGACATGAATAATGGAAGCATTTCTTTCACAGGCAAATCAACTTAATTTAGCAAGCCTTTATACTCTCAGTAGGCAAGCCACAATCCCCAAGATTCCATGAGAGCCTTTAAGTTAGACGAAATCTTTAGAATTTGCAGAAAATGTATAAAGTAAACAACACTTATTTTGTCACAATACTTGAATAACTTTTATGGAGGAGTTACAGATGAATATATTACTTCCTAATCAGATCTTGTTTTACAAGCAATTTGTGATGAACCCTCCAAGCTCAAGAGAAACTAGCCCCCAGTAAGAAAAATAGAAGTCTCTACACAAATAAAATTTAAAGCCAGAAGATTGAAAACAAAACATAACCAAAAACTGAAAAAAAAACCAACTCTCTCTCCCCTCCAAAACAGTGACAAATAAAAATCAAGGTACATATATCCTGTAGAGCCAAGTGGAGTTTATAACAGCATTAGGGAGGAACTATTTTGAACAATCCTTTTAATCAGAATCTAAGAGAACTGAAAGGGCAATACTTCCTAGTCATCAGATTAAAATAAATAGATCCTACAATCATTTTTACTTCCAAATTCATGATAAAGTTACTACCCTGAGAACATTTCAGAACATAAAGAAGACATGTAAATAATGCATTAGTGAAAATGATTGGACTCATAAGAATAAAACTAAGAGATATGCCTTGGACTTGGTCACTGAGGAATGATTTAAAAATGAAGGCAACCAGTGTTGGAGTGCAACAGATTGTGCATTAAACCACTCTCTAACAGAATATGGCAGTTGGCATTTGCTGTTTGGCCATTGGTATCATTTATATAAGGGGGATATGGGAAGAAAATAAAGAACGTAGAACTGGGAATCTAGAGACCTGCTCCCAGCTCAGGCAGAGCACTTCCTGTGATCTTAGACAAGTCCCGTCCGCTCTCCGTTCCTCCGATTCCTCTTCTGTTCAGTGAGAAAGGATTACTAGGTAATCTCTATTTTCATAGCCTGATGGCAAAAGTCTAGATGAGTAGTGATATAAAAGTTCTAAAGTATAATATATAATTCATAAATCTTCAAGAACACTTACAACTCTGGGAGTGGGGCTTGAGCAGGTTTAGCAGATGCACCTTGAGCTTCCTCTGGGAGCTTTCCATAATCTACTGTTTCCAAAAATATAAAAAAACAATGCACTTGCACCTGCAAAGAAAACCCCAGCAACTGAGTTTCTGGAGCAAAAACAGTTCTTTTTAGTCTAAACTCTTTTTCTTATCAACTTCTGAGAATATGCATATTTATAAAATAGTAAATGATAATTGAGAATTTTACCTACATGCAGATCTTTTCAAGTAATCTTAATGTATTATAATTTTCAGCATGCAGATAAAAATATAATTCTGTCCCATTAATACACATTTTCAATAAAGACAGCTTCTGCTTTACTGTTATTTAAAATTTTTTATGAAGATAATATTCAAGCCACATATCACTGGCTTCCTTAATGTCAGAATTTTCACATTATATTTCAATCTCAATTCACATGTTAAGGTAAATTTGGAGGTAACTAACTGTTCCAGTAAAAAAAATGATGCACTAAATTTTAAATAATAACAAACCCTCTACTACAGTGAACTATTTTCAAACAAATATTATTTCAGAGAATAAAGAACCATGGGTTTTAAAAAAAAAACATGTTCTACACATCTTTAATTCTCTCCCCTCCCTCCTATAATTAGTTAATCAGCCAATTAGGGGTTCCAACAATTACAAATATCAGGAAAGGGAGAAAAGAAGAAAAACAGGAACCTAGTCAAGGTAGAAAAAAATTCTTTTCCTTTAAAGGGTGTCTGCCTTTAACCTCTGAAGAATTCTTCTCCACCTTGATGGATTTGTTATTTCCAGTCTCGACCCCTCCCATCTTCTTTCCCTATTATATCTGTTAAGTCAATTAATTGGTTGATTAAAAATACCTTAGAATTTTTATTAACTGACAATTATAATCAGATCCAAGGCATATAGGATTATTTCTGATTGGGGGTGTCACTTGAGTTACAAAGATTAATAAAGTCAAATGGGTTTTAAATTCTGGTTTTGTTAATTTAGCCTTCTTGTATGGATATTTTAGCAGCATCCATAGCTTTAATATCACCTCATTTGTTTTCAAACCAAACTGCACTCATTTGAGAGAAGCAATCATTTAGTATCCAAACAGAAAAAAAAAGTACATCTGGGAATATTGTATGTGCACAAACCCTAGAGATGTTTGTGTCTGCTAGAATAGCAATTCTTACATTTTATTCACAACACTTTCTATCCAGATCCATTGCAATAGAAGACCCAAGTTCTCCATTCAGAAAGCTCACAGGAGTATGATATATGACCTGCTTTAGTCCCCCTGGCTTAGTTAAATTCTCTCACAGTCTCTTTCTATAGTTTCTCTAAGACAAGCTGGCCCTTATGAAATCCATTACACAAGATGTCCAGTTATGGGCAAGGCAAATGCCCCTTTACAACTCCAAAATATTTTGTATTATTATAAGACAATGGTATACTTGTATTAAAATTATAACCCAGTGAGACAGAGTTGGGCATATCAATAATAACACGGACAAACACCTGCAGAATGTATATTTGGTATTGGGAGGGCAGTCCCAGAACAATGCTAGAGGCAGTATAAAGTAATAGTTAAACCCAAGAACTTTGAATTAGATATGACCAACGTACTTAAGTACCAAGCACTTAAAAGTATGACCTTGGGTTAGTTACTCAGCCTGTGTGAACCTTGGTTTTTTCATCTGTAAAATGAGGATAATAACAGAAGCCATGTCGTAGGTTTGCTGAGAGGTTTGTGAAATAATGCATGAAAATAGATTATCTCGGAGCACGACACATATTAAGGGTTCAATAAACAACAGTTATTATTGGCATGACTGTCTTTTGATTTGCTGGCTAGTTGAGTAAACCAAGAGGCTTAAGGGAATGTTTGCCCTTCTGTAGATAAAGTCTGAGAACTTGGGAAAACCTAGAGGATGGAAATCAGAGAGAACAAAATCTCAGTGAGGAACAGATGACAAGAGTTTTACCATGGAAAACCCAGGGTGGGGGAAATGTAACATTCCTAACAATGTAACACTCCTAGGTCAAACACAGGTTGATAGGACTGAGAAGGCCACGATATTGTTGAGGTCTGCCAGTTATTCACAAAGCCTGCTATACCTTTGAACTGAAGCACACGGGGAATCACACCAGAAAATTCAGTATCCCATGGCAATACAGGTTGAAAGCATGGACTGTGAAGCCAAAGTGCTTGGGTTTTAATCTCTGCTATTACTAGATGTTTGACTAACTAAGGCAATGTAGTTTTCCTCTCTGTGCCTCAATTTCCTCCTCTATAAAATAAGGGACAATATTAGGTCTTAATTTCTAATCCACGTTATAAAACCAAATGAGTTAGTATTTATAAAACTCTTAGAAGAGTGCCTGGCAAAAATGAGTTTTATGGGTTTTTGTTAAATAAATAAAATCTGCAATGTACTAGGAGCACTCACTTTGCCCTCATGTCACTGGCATCCTGCCCTCCAACTGGCAAGAGTTTAAGCAACATGATGATGTATTTCATCCTTGCACCAACTTTTCAAGTTGGTCATCAGATAACCAGAGACCAGAAAGGGAAGACAGTGGCAGAGTCAAAAGTCCAAAAGCCAGTACTCACTTTTCTCATTTACTGATTTCATACCCCACTGACACACAGTAACATATAGTATCCATTGCCTTTATTCATCCTTGAAACCGAGAAGAAAGAACAGGGAGCATAACACTGGACAAAATTGGAAAGGCAGCGAAGTTTATCCTTGAACCTTAATTCTCTCAGAGCTCCCCCTCATCTCAGGAGCTACTTTCTCCATTCTCTCTAACAAGCAAATGTTAAACCCACTATTTAAAATAAAATAATCCAAACAGAAACACAGAATATTAGACTTGGAAGGTCTATGTCCAACTTTTATGCCCTCATATTATAGATGCGGTCACTGGTGCCCATATAAGGGAACTGACTTTAGTGAAATGATCAAATTCATATTTTTCCCATCTCTTAAGATTCAGCATCAAGTTGCATTTAGTAAAGAACAATGGGCCATTCTCACTGGAACATTTGCCGTTTGGATTCTTTGTAGACTGGCATGCCTTCTAAAAGTTCAAGCCAAATGCCACTTCAAGAGTTCTGATGTGTTATTTGCATGGGACATTCCAGTGAAAATCAAGTGTCTTGGTCATAACATCTTGGTCTTGTTCTTCTCCCAGATTTGCATCACTAATATATGCAAGGGTCATATAGTCCATGGGCATCCAGGGGTTAAAACTACATAGGGAGCATTGCCCTTTCACGGTTCTTTTTTCACAGAGGAAATTCAGTTACTATGGTAAGTTTCTCCAAAGTCACGTTTTTACTCAAATTGTGAACCTGAAAGATTGTTAATCACAGAACCAACAAATAAGAGGTGTGAATGATGTGTAGTAGCATGGAAGCAAAGGAGAGGTAGAATTTAGAGATAAAAGAAAAAGAGAGTATGCATGGTGACTATAGTTGATAACCATATAATTGAAATTTGCTCAGATAATAGAATTTATGTGTTCTCACACACACAATAGGTAAATTGGTTATGATGTGTTAATTAACTTGATGGAAGGGGAATCCTTTCACACTGTATATGTATGTCAAATCATCAGGTTTTACACTTTATTTTTTAAATTATGTTTTATTGATTATGCTATTACAATTGTCCAAATTTTCCCTCTTTGTCCTCTCCACCCACATATCCCACTCCTTCAGGTAATCCTCAAACCATTGTTCATGTCCAGGGGTCATGTATATAAGTTCTTTGGCTACTCCATTTCCTATACTGTACTTCACATCCCCATGGCTATTCTGTAACTACCCATTAGTGCTTCTTAATCCCCTTACCTCTTCACCTATTCCCCTACACCACCCTCCCATCTGGCAACCATTAAAACACTCTCTGTATCCATGATTCTGTCTCTGTTCTTCTTGTTTGCTTAGTTCGTTTTTTAGATTCAATTGTTGTAGATATGTATTTATTGACATTTTATTGTTCATAGTTTTGATCTTCTCTTTCTTAAATAAGTCCCTTTAAGATTTCATATAATAATGGTTTGGTGATGATGAACTCCTTTAGTTTTTTCTTGTTTGGGGAACTCTTTATCTGCCTTATGGTTCTAAATGATAGCTTTGCTGGGTAGAGTGATCTAAATTGTAGGCTCTTGATTTTCATCACTTTGAATACTTCTTGCCAGTCCCTTCTGGCCTGCAAAGTTTCTTTTGAGAAATCAGCTGAAAGTCTTATAAACTCCTTTGTAAGTAACTATCTGCTTTTCTCTTGCTGCTTTTAAGATTCTTTATCTTTAATCTTTGATATTTTAATTATAATGTGTCTTGGTGTGGTCCTGTTTGGGTTCATCTTCTTCGGGACTCTCTGTGCTTACTGGATTTGTATGTCTATTCCTTTTGCTAAATAAGGGAAATTTTCTTTCATTATTTTTTCAAATAGATTTCCAGTTTCTTGTTTTTTCTCTTCTTCTGGTACCCCTCTGATGCAAATGTTGGAATACTTGAAATTGTCCTAGAGGCTGCTTACACTATTCTGTTTTGTTTTATTTTTAATCCTTTTTCTTCTAGTTGTACTGATTGGTTGTGATTTGCTTCCTTATGTTCCAAATCATTGATTTGATTCTTGGTTTCATCCACTCTACTATTGTTTCCCTGTAAATTATTTTTTATTTCAATAGTGTATCCTTCATTTCTGACTTGATGTTTTTATGCAGTTTAAGTACTCACAAAGTTCCTTGAGCATCCATATAACCAGTGTTTTGAACTCTTTATCTGATAGACTGTCTACATTGTGTTAAGTTCTTTTTCTGGACTTTTGACCTGTTCTTTCATTTGGGCCATATTTCTTTGTCTCCTCATTGTGGCAATCTCCCTGTATTGATTTCTATGTATCAGGGAGAGTGGCTATGACTCCCTGTCTTGGTAGCATGGACTAATGTAGTAGGTATCCTGTAGGTTCCAGTGGTACAGCCTCCCATATCACACAAGAGGAGTACTCATGGTGTACCCTTCATGTGGGCAGTGTACACCCTCCTCTTGTAGTTAAGCCTTGGTTGCTGTTGGCAGGTCAATGGGAAGGATTTACCCAGGCCAGTCAGCTGCAAGGACTGGCTATGACCCCTGACCGCCAACTTCTGTTCTCTGTGGAGGATCAACTGTGTGGGGGGAAGGGTGGTGATGCTCCGACATGGTCTGTAGCTGTCCACTAGGTGTGCACGTTCTGGGGTTTCCCAGGTGGTACAGGCCAAGGTCAGCACCCACCTGTGTTCTGCCAGGAGCACCCTGCCTGAGCTATAAAGCAATCCGAGATGGCTGCTATTTGTGTTGGGTTTGGAGTTTCCCGACAGGAAGCCAAGCAGTCAATCTAGACTGGCTGCTGTTAGTGCTGGGTCTTGGGCCACTTAGCAAGAGGTATGGAGGCTGGGAGCTTACTGAGGCCAGCTGTTGCTTGTTTGATAGGATTTAGGATCTGTGAAGCATGAGCCAAGACCAGCCATTCATATGAAAAAAATCACTGTTAACAGTTTGTGTGGGCCCTTAAGTTGGGTGGGTCAGAGTCTCAGGGGGTCTCCAGGGCAGTGAAAACAGTGCTAACCAGGTGATGGAGTCACAAATATGGCACCACCTGTAGCTTTCTGAGATTAGGGTGCAGAAAAGGGACAATGGCCTCTGCCTGTCCCTCTGTCTGGGAGAAAGCTGTCCTCTAGCTCCCGCCTTGATGCCAGACACTTCAGTTCCTCCCTGTATGCCATCGATACCTTTCAAGCTGCTACCCCAGTACTACAGCTCAGAGGGAGCGAATCTGAGTAAGTCTGTGCATAGGTTCTTTAAGGGGAACTGCTCGGGACTCCAGAAGTTTCTTTCACCAACTCAATCCTCACTGGTTTTTGCAGCCAGAAGTTATGGGAACTTATTTTCCTGGCACTGGAACCCTGGGCTGGGGCCCTGGTATGAGGCTGGAACTCCCTTATCCTGAGATACTCCTCCCCAATTTTTATCCAGCACACATGGATATAGGACCAGTCTGTTCCATGTCTCTGCCCTTCCTTCCAGTCTGGATGGATATGGTTTCTTTAATTTCGTAGTTGTCAGACTTCCATTTGACTCGATTTCTGACAGTTCTGAGTAATGGTTGTTCTATATTTTAGTTGTAATTTTGATGTGGTTGTGTGAGGATTTGAGCCGTCTTTACCTATGCCACCATCTTGACCAGAAGTCTAGGTTGTACACTTTAAATATCTTATAATTTTATTTGTCAATTATACTTCAATGAAGCTGTGGGGTAAGGGAAAGAAAGATACTATGAATGTAGTCTTCCCCTCATTTAAATTTTTTTTTGATGACAGAGAGAGAGAAACGTCAATTTTGTTGTTCCATTCATCCATACATTTATTGGTTACTTCTTATATGTGCACTAATTGGGGATCAAACCTGGAACCTTGATGTATCAGGATGACACTTACCAACTGAGCTACCTGGCCAGAGCCTTTGCTGCATTTTATATACGAGGAAACTAAAGTCCAAAGGAGGCAACTCGCAAAGCTAGTTAGGGTCAAAACTAGGTTAAGAACCCAGTCTCCTTAGTCTTGGTCCAGAGTTTGTTGCCATGCACAATTTTATGCACAAATTTCAGTTTATGTGAAATTCCTTCAGCAAAAAATATATGACTTGTGGTGTGGTGATTCATATTATCACAGGGCACAGTACTTGGATTTAGTCTAACTTAAATTCATAGCCCCCTCTCTGTTAAACATGTTGTTTTCTTTTTGTGGGTGGAAAAATACTATAATTTCAGTTAAAGCCTTTTCAGGAATTCTGATTATGTGAGATGGATGTTGCTAGGGAATGCTAATAATAGGTCAAAATAGCACTCAAACTCCCTATATGTCAGAACAAAAACTCCCTGGAAATATTTACTCAGCACTCTACCTTTTATCATTTGAAAATGCTTGATGATATTCAATTAAGAGAAGGGTTTTTTAAATATAATCATATTGCATTTCGAGAAATCCAGTCATACAACATTTTAATAGTACATTTCTTCCCTTAATTTTCTTAGTTATCTGCTGGTTTTTATTTGCCAATGCAAAACCATACATTAACATTGCAGTTTGGAAGAAAACGAATAACATTTCTTGCTATGTTATAGGTCAAGAGTTACAGCCTAAGTTTCATTTCTCTCCCATTAAAATTGCTTATTTGCCTCATCTCTATGTATATCAAATGGTAATAAGATACGGAATATATAAGGTTGTGACCCATGCCAGTAGGTTTTGCTGTTTCTAGGGTTTTCTTGTTAATTGGTTGCATTGTATGTCAGATCGGATTCTTCCACACCATTGTTAAGGCTGATGGTCCTTCAGAACATCATTGAAAAGAGAAATAGAAGGAGTTTCACCAAAACAAGGCTAGAAGTGAAATTTCCTAAAGGCAGAGCAATGGTTTTTGCTTTTATGGTTTGGAAAATAAAAGTGCATTCTATCCTGTGAAACTCCTTGGGTGTGAAAAAGAGTGTTTTACCAGGAAAAAAAAGAGAAAAAAACCACTCAGTTTGTAAATCTGCACTGATTTCAGAGGTTTCAGGTTAGAATACATTTCTAGAAATTAACAAATTAATATTAAAACATTATTCTAGTTTATGTCAAATAATGACCAGCCCCATCTATCTATGTATACTTGACTTTACCTAATAAATGTCCACCTCAGCTGCTGGGTATAAGATTATATTTTGGAAATGTAATTATATGCTAGTCTCTCCACTTTTTGAAGCAATGGAATTGTTTTATAATGTGAGTATCTCCCTCTAGCTTATATTGTTCGGTTGGATTTTTGTTTATTAAGTTTCTTAACAGAGAGCTAATCTTCATATCCTTATTTCTCAGCATTTGAAGCATAGGACTTGGGGGGATGTATAAAAGGAGTTAGGGGCAAGGTAAGGACTCTGGCCAGGAAGTCAAAAGGCCTTGGTTGAATCCAGCTCTACCACTTACTAGCCAAAGGATAGTGGCTAAGACAGTATATCTTTCTGAGCTTCAGTTTTCTTACCTTTAATAATGCCAGCTAAAGAAACTATGAGAATCAAATGTAATCATCTGTGGAAAACCACTTGAACTGTATGCTCAACAAATAAAGTTGATAAGTAATAATAATTAAATTTCCCCCACTTCTCTTTCCACAGATGACAATGGAAATGATAATCAGTAGCTCCCTAACCAGAAGGTCCCACATTAAGGAACATAATTTAATAAAATACCTGGTTGCAGCCCTAGCTTGAAAAGGAAAAGAATGCAGTCAGGTAACAACAGTAAAGTCCCATTTAGTAGGAGCTAACTTAGCCTGTGTGGAGTCTCTGACACTGACATATTATGGGAATGAAAAATAGTTTCACTCCAGATTGACCAAGTGGGGAAAATGTGTGCAGAAAATCCCCAGGTGATCAGTGAACTTCAACTCTGTTAGAACCTACTTCAAATTTGATGAAATCAGTAATTTTGCCAGTCTCCAAATCAATCCAAATGGTGTCGTTCATCTTGATGAGGGAATCGGTAGCAGATGGTGTAAGCATCATGAGTCACCAGATGACAGATTCCTTTTGCTCCCACAAAGATTTGTCTCACTTCGTACAATTTGTACTTGGCCTTCTCAGGTATAATCTGGTGAACAGCAAATTGACCCTTGGTTTCATAGATCTGACAGAAATTCTTTTTGGTCTTGTCAATGCTGATAATATCCATAAAACCAGTAGACTAAGTTATATTGGTTCAAACATTGCCATCAATCTTGATAAGCTGCTACATGCAGATCTTCTTTACTTCATCTCATGTTAGGGCATCTTAAGCCTGTACCTTAGGAAAATGATGAGAGAGGGACATTCTCTCAGCTTGTGGAGACTGGTGGTTAGACAAGGAGCAAACACACTAGTTAGTTTAACCAGTGGTCAATGCCTTGGTGTGCAATACACTTCAGATGCTTCTTAGGACCACGAGCCATGGTGATGCAAGGCATGGAAAGAGCCTTTATCACTGATCTTGAAGCAAAGTGGTCGATGATCTCAGATGTGACAACAGCTCCATTCTGGATGGACATGAGTATAATGATGTTGTTAAATTCTTTTAAAGAAGCTAATGATTACTCTAGGTAACCATAAGCTTCCACCCCAATTGAAGGCTTGGTCTATCAATGATAATGTTGTCCAATATAGCAGTCACTGGCCACATGTGCCTACTGAGCACATGTGTCAAGACTGAACTGATATATAATGTAAATATAAAATGTACACCGAGAGTCTTCTGGTCAAGATGGAGGTGCAGGTAAACATGCCTCGCCTCCTTGCACAACAACAAAAATTACAACTAGACTATAAAACAAATATCACCCAGAATTGTCAGAAAATTGAGCTGTATGGAAGTCCAACAACCAAGGAATTAAAGAAGCCACATTCACCCAGATGGGTAGGAGGGGTGGAGACACAGAGATGCACAGAGAGGCATGGAAAGGTGGAGAGTCACAGAGAGGTGTGGAGACAAGAAGGGGGGTGCAGAGATGTGCAAAGATACAAAATGAACAGTTCCACATCCATGTGTGGTGGGTAAAAATTGTGAGGGATACCTCAGGAGCAAGGGATCCCAGCCCCAGACAAGGCCACCTAGCCCAGGGTTCCAGCCACAGGAAGATAAATCCCCATAAATTATGGCTGTAAAAAAATGGGGGTTGGGGCAGTGGAAGAAACTTTGGGATTCTCAGGACACTCCTCTTAAAGGGCCCACAATGGACTTAGGACTTATTCAGACTCACTCCCTCTGGGCTTCAGCACCATGGCAGCAGCTGGAATGGCAGCAGTGGCATATGGGAAGAAACTGAAGTGACTGGCAGCAGGGTGAGTGAATGGAGACTGCATCCTCCTGGGCACAACTTCAGAGGCCAGGCAGCAACACTGACCCCTCTCCAAACCCTCCCCCACACAGAGCCACAGAGTAGTGACATGGGTTGTCCCACCCTGACAATTACCTAAGGCTCCACTGCATACAACTTATAGGTGCACTTTTCTACAATAGGCCATGCTACTAAGACAGGGAGTCAAAGCAACTCTATCAAATACACAGAAAGAAACACAGGGAGGCTGCCAAAATGAGGAGACAAAGAAATATGGCCCAAATGAAAGAATAGAACAAAACTCCAGAAAAAAGAACTAAACAAAGTGGATATAAGCAACCTATCAGATGCAAAGTTCAAAACACTGGTTATCAGGGTGCTCCGGGAACTCATAGGGTACTTCAACAGCATAAAAAAGACCCAAGCAGAAATTAAGGTTACATTAACTGAAGTAAAGAAAAATCTACATGGAACCAACAGTGGAGGAGATGAAGTCGAGAATCAAGTCAACAATTTGAAACACAAGGGAGAAACGAGAATTCAATCAGCAAGAAGAAAAAAAGAATTCAAAAAAAAAAAACAAGGATAGGTTAAGGAGCCTCTAGGAAATCTTTAAACATAATAACATTCAAATCATAGGGGTGCCAGAAGAAGAAGAGGAAGAGCAAGAATTTGAAAACTTATTTGAAAAAATAGTGAAAGAAAACTTCCCTAACTTGGTGAAGGAAATAGACAAACAAGTCCAGGAAGCATGGAGAATCCCAAACAAGATGAACCCAAACAGGACCACACCAATACACACCATGATTAAAATGTCAAAGATTAAAGATAAAGAGATAATCTTAGAAGCAGCAAGAGAAAAGCAGATAGTTACTTACAAAGGAGTTTATAAGACTGTCAGCTGATTTCTGAAAAGAAACTTTGCAGGCAAGAAGGGATTGGCAAGAAGTATTCAAAGTGATGAAAAGCACGGACCTACAATTTAGATCACTCTATCCAGTAAAGCTATCATTTAGAATGGAAGGGCAGATAAAGTGCTTCCCAGACAACGTAAAGCTAAAGGAATTCATCATCACCAAGCCATTATTATATGAAATGATAAAGGGAATTACATAAGAGAAAGAAGATCAAAACTATGAACATTAAATGGCAATAAACTCACGAGTATCAATAATTGAATTAAATAACAAACTAAGCAAACAAGTGGGACAGGAACAGAATCATAGATATGGAGATCATTTGGAGGGTTATCAGGTGGGAGGGAGAAGGGGAAGAATGGGGGAAAAGGTGTAGGGATTAAGGAGCAAAAATTGGTAGGTACAGAATAGACAGGGGGGTGTTAAGAACAGTGCAGGAAATGGAGTAGCCAAAGAACTTATATGCATGACACGTGGACACGAACTAAGGTGGGCAGGGAATTGCTGGAGAGAAGGGGTGTACCTGGAGGAGGTGGACAAAGGGGGAAAAATTGGGATAACTGTAATAGAATAATCAATAAAATATATTTTTTAAAAAGATTGAAAGAAAAAAGTTTGTGTAGTCAAAAAATAAAAAGTAAAATAAAATGTATACTGAATTTAAAAGACAGTACAAGATTTTTAAAATAATATAAAATATCTCAGTAATTTTTATATTTATTGCATATTAAAATGAAAATATTTGGATATATCGGTTAATTAAAGTATATTAATAAATTAATTCACCTTTTCATTTTATTTTTCTAATGTAGTTACTGGAAAGTTTAAAATTACATATGGGGCTTGCATTATATTTTCATTGGACTGTACTATAGTTGGTAATGTCCATATTTTAAAAATAGAAAATCCTTAAAACAATCTAAGCAATAATAATGGGCACATTCACCATCCCCTCTTGAAGCTAATGGGACCGCTAAAACCAAAGGGCTATGATTCAAAGCACTGTTCAAAAACACCTTCATCTCTGAAATATCTGAGTCAGTATCCAAGCTGCTTTATCCAGAACTCTAAGTTCTGGATAAAGGCCTTCCAAGTAGAGAAGAGAATTATAAAATTTTCAAGAGTTACAAGTAAAAAAGTGGCATTCAAAAAGTTTCTAAAAAATAAAACCTCAATATTAATCAACTTAACTTTTGCTGACATGATGCCACAAAAAACCAAAATAAACTCCAAACAGTTTGCATTAGGTAGCACAGTGCCTTCCATCCTAACAATGTTTGCTGAATTGAATTGAATTTGGAAGAGGTTGTCTAATTGAATTTGATCTCTTAAACTGAAGTCAATGAACCAGGGTATGACCATACTCAACACTAAAGCTCTCCACTGAGTATATTAACATGTATTGAGGGTGGATACCATTCTGTATGGGTTATCTAACATAGCAACTATTGGATCCTTACTAAAGCTCTAGTAGCTAGAGGGCAGAATTAGGTATAAACTTGACCTTCATTATAACAAATACCTTATTATATCCATGTTTCACCTAAAGCAGGAGGGCTCCTGTAGCATGGCCCCTGAGGACACCATCATAACAGAGCCACTGACTATTGCACACACTTGCAGTAATTAAATTTTATCATCCACAAGGATTTGGGTTCTCTGTATAAGGCACAGATATCACCTGAAATTGTACTATTTAAAAAAAGAACATCGGCCCTGGTTGGTGTGGCTCAGTGGATTGAGCACCAGTCTGCGAACAAAAGGGTCGCCAGTTCGATTCCCAGTCAGGGCACATGCTTGGGCTGTGGGCCAGGCTCCCAGTAGGCAACCACGCATTGCTGTTTCTCTCTCTTTCTCCCTCCCTTTCCCTCTCTTTAAAAATAAATAAATAAATCTTTTTAAAAAATTTTAAAAAGACTATCGTGTTGCACACTTTAAATATCTTACAATTGAATTTGTTCAATTGTACCTCAATAAAAAAGAGAAATAGAAAGAAGCAATTTTTAAGCAAAGGGAATGTAAACCTTTGAAAGAGTAACTCTGTACAATTGCACATAATTCCACTTAAAATATGAAAAGCCAAAAATTGTATCAACAGGTCTATTCAGATAATTCAGTGAAATATAAAAAAGGAAAACATTCAACCCAGGCATCTGGCATTGTGAAAACAGACTAAGCAGCTGATTAATCAATCTATTTTCAACACATTGTATGGACATCCTGTAGGCACATTTAGTCTGTGGCTATTGCCTTAAAAGAGGTAAAAATCCAATCAGATATAGTCAAATGAAGATGGTTACAGTGACCCAGCAACCTCTGATCAAACTTTACCCATAATTAGAACACTCTGACACTGGGTTATTTCAAATGAGACTCGAATATATTTATGTATTTTTCCTAGTCTTCTTTATCACCTCCTTGTGTACAATTGAGAAGTTTTTGAGGAGACAAGCCACTATTACAATGTTGTCAAGGTCCTGTTCATTTTCTAGTTCAAATCCTTGTTCATGCTGTTTGCTAAGTACTTGTTCTCTGTGACAGCTTCCAGCTAAACAGAACACACTGGATGCTGCATTCCAAACCGCTCTGTCCTGCTGTGCTCCAAGTGAAACAAGCTCTTCAAAGTCCATCATGTGAACTTGTTCACAAGAAAAAATCTGCCTCAGACAATTCCATTCAGAGATATTATCCATGAAACTGGGACTAAGGGAAGGGTTGATGTCACAGGCTTCCCCCTCTGGCCAGGGTCATGACCACCAGAGTAGTATTTGAGGTTCCCACATTGTTTGGCACATGATCGTCTTAATGATCTAACATTTACCCAAACTTTCCCATAAGCTTCCAATTTAACATATTCACACTTAAACACAAAATCAGATACTGGTGTCAAGAATGGCTGGGATTTATATAAGAATGAGAAACTTGCAGTCAGGTTTGCTATTAGGGATAGGAGAGTAAATGCAAGACATACAATATAATAAATACGATACATACGTGGGGTTTTCTTGGCAGTGTATTAGGAATCATAGAAACTGAAAGTGTTATGCCCAGCCAAAAGGCTGGAAACACTAAAAAATGAGGGGTAGTGGAAGGATGGAAGAAAAAAGACAACAAAAAAAGTGAGAAAAGTTAAAGGAAGCAGATTTATATTAAATGTCTTAAGCAATACAAGATGGCAGCTGATTAGGTGGAAGTTATAATCACCTTTTCGTAGGACCAAACTGGAATTACAACTAAAATATAGACCAACCTGAATAACTAACTGAAGATTAGGTGAACCGAAATCTTATAAACAAAGATTTACAGAAGAAACCACATTGGCACTGCTAGGAAGGGCAGAGCACGGAAAGTGCAGACCCAACACCCACATGTGGTGGCTAAAATTTAGATGTATATCTCAGCAGCAAAGGTTCCCCTGAGGAACATGGGGTCTCAACTCCAAGCCAGGCTCCCCAGCTCAGAGCACCGGAGTTGAGAAGAAGTGCCCACATAACATCTGGCTGTGAAAATCAGCAGATTTTGTCTGCCTGAAAGAGATGAGACTCTGCTAGAAACCCAGATACACTGTTAAAGGGCCAGCACACAAAATTTTGTTCACAGCCACTCACCCTGGGCTCCAATGGAGGGAGGGAGATTCAAAGTAGAATAAAGTCATTTGAGGACAGACTGGGTAGTGTAGCTCTGGGGAAAGAGCTGAATGGATGGGCACCTAGGTGCCTATGCTGAGTCCATCTCCCACACTGCACACAAATGCCATCGTTCTTAAGTCCCAGCACTCCCCTCCATATGATATCATACTGATGGATTGCGACAACCCATCCACTTGACTACCAGTTGCCACCCGCTGCTGAACTCAAGTACTACAAAGGAGTCAGGTGCCTGGGCCCCTGGTATAGAAGTCCAGGCAGACTGACGGGGAGTCAGAGCCTAAGTTGTATGGTTCTGGGATAGAGGAAATCTTACCCCCCCCAACTTTTGGTGAACCTGGCAGGCACAGTGCCCCACAAGAGACCTACTATCCCCATGCTCCCAAGTCCTTGTGGCCCAGCCTTCCAAACTAGGGTTTTTGAGGAGGTCTGGCCAGAATGGGGACAGGCTGAGTTGTGTGGCGCTAGGGCAGAGGCCATTTCCCCCTAAAATCCAGACTAGGGCAAAGCCCTCCCTTCGCATGGCCAAATTTTGGTCTGTTTGGGCCTTATGAACACTGCTGGCTTCACTCTGATGATTCCCTGAGACCTCACCCCAACACAAAAGCTCCAAGGTACCCAGCTGGCTTTGGTGTACCCTGGAACTTTTGCTGAGTGGTCTCAGACCTAGCACTGGCACCAAGTTTAAATTCCATTAATCTGGTAAAAACTACTTGCCCCGACCTGGTGAATCACTGAGAACCTACCTTATGCAACTCGCATACCAACAGAGTTTCAGCGAGTAAGCCTAACAGGCAGCTGGCAGGAGGAGGGAGGCAAAGCAGTACTTGGAATGCCTTGGGCCTTTTGCTGACGTGCCCAAGGTTTGGTGCTGGTAGAAGCCAGCATTGGTGCACACCTTGGCCATTCCCATACACACCAGGACCAGCAGAGGCAGACACAAACTATAGACTCTATAGCTCCAGATAGGTAGCCCAAGGCGAGTCACAAGAACATCAGACCCTGACCTGCACCAGAGTCCCTCCCAAAATGTCCCAGAGGCAACACACCTGGTGGTGGGCTTCAGAACACATCAGAGCTGGACCCAATTAGCTCCAAGAGTAGCATATCGAAAAGGAAATCATGGCAGGCATCAGACCCTGATAAGGCAAATTTCACTTCAGGAATTTCATGTGGTCAGCACCCACACAGAAACTCATACACTGTGTTCAGGGTCAATCCTCACAGTCAACCATCCTGAGGGTTGACCCCACACACAGAGGGGCCAATGGTAATCAAGATTCAACTAGAATAGGGAGACTCACATAACCCAAACAAGAGACATTCCTGGGGCACCTTGCTTGGGAGATCAGGGAGATTGTGCTACTGAGCGCCACAAGACACCTAGTACATAAGGACACCAGACCAAGAGTAGGAGACATAGCAAATATACCTAATACACAGAAACAAATACAGAGAGGCAGCCAAAATGTGGAGACAAAGAAATATTACCCAAATAAAAAACAAAACAAAACAGGAGAAGTCGCTGGAAAAAAAAATGAAATGGGAGCAAGTAATCTAGCCAGATAAAGAGTTCCAAAAAAAAAAAGGTTATAAAAATGCTCAAGGAAATTAGGGGAAGAAAGGATGAACTCGGGGAGGACTGAAACAAAGAGATAGTAAGCATAAAAGAATACATAGAAGCCATAAAAAACAACCAGTCAGAAATAAGGAATACAGTATCTCAAATGAAGAATGCATTAGAAGGAATCAACGGTAGGTTAGATGAAACAGAGGATCAAATCAGCGATTTGGAAGACAATATAGCAGAAAACATCCAGTTAGACTGGTAAAAAGAAAAAAGAATTTTAACAAATGATGATAGTTTAAGGGACCTTTGGGACATCATGAAGCATAACAGCAACAGCATCATAGGGGAAGAAGGAGAAGAGAGAGGGCAAAGGATTGAGAACTTATCTAAAGACATAATGACTGGAAACTTCCCTCATCTAGTAATAAAAAAAAGAAAGGCAAGCTCAAAAAGCACAGAGAGTCCCAAACAAGATGAACCCAAAGAGGCCCACACCAAGACACATCATAATTAAAATGGCAAAGTTAAAGACAATGAGAGAATCTTAAAAGCAGCAAGAGAAAGACAGTTACCTACAAGGGAGCTCCCATAAGAATATCAACTGAGTTCTCAGCAGAAACATTTCAAGCCAGAAAGGATAGGCATGAAAGATTCAAAGTGATGAAAAGCAAGAAAGTACAATGAAGACTACTTTACCCAGCCAGGCTATCATTTAAAATTAAAGGAGAAATAAAGATTCCCATACAAGAAAAAGCTAAAGAAGTTCATTACCACCAACTAGTATTACAAGAAATGTTAAAGGGTCTTCTTTAAGAAGAAAAATAAAGCAAAGAGGAACATACTAATAAAGAATAAAATGGTAATAAATACATAACTATTGATAATCACTTTAAATGTAAATGGATTAAATGCTCCAATCAAAAGATATAGGGTAGCTGAATGGATAAGAAAATACGACCATATATATGCTGTCTATAAGTGACCCACCTCAGGAAAAAGACACACACAGACTAAAAGTAAAGAGATTAAAAAAGATATTCCATGCAAGTGGGAATGGAAAAAGAAAAGCTGAGGTAGCAATACTTATATTAGACAAAATATACTTTAAAACAAGGGCTATAATAAGAGACCCAGGCTGGGTGGCTCAATTGGTTAAAGTGCCATCTCAATTTGCCAAAGTTGTGTGTTCAATCCCTCATTGGGGCACATACAGGAATCAAACAATGAGTGCAAAAATAAATGGAACAAATATTTGTCTCTCTCTCTCTCTCTCTCTCTTTCTGTCTCTCTCTCTCTCCCTCCTTCCCTCTCTCTCTCTAAAAATCAATAAAAATAGAATAAAATAAAGCAAAGGCTATAATAAGAGAAAGAGAAGGACACTATGTCATGATAAAGGAATCACTCCAACAAGAGAATATAACCCTATAAACATTTATGCACCCAACATAGGAGCACCTAAATATATAAAGCAAATCCCAATTACCATAAAGGAAGAGACTGACAATAGTACAGTCATAGCAGGGGATTTTAACACCCCATTGACATCAATACATCAGATCTTCCAAACATAAAATCAGCAAGAGACAACAGCCATCAATGACATGCTAGGACAGATAGATTTAATTGATATTTTAAGAGTATTTCACCACAAAGCAGAAGAATATACATTCTTTTCAAGTGCACATGGAATATTTTCAAGGCTAGACCACATATTAGGACATAAAACAAGTCTCAATAAATTTAAGAAGATTAAAATAAGCCCTGGCCAGTGTGGCTTGGTGTGTTGGAGCATTGCCCATATACCAAAAGGGTGTGGGTTCGATTCCCTGTCAGGGCACATACCTGGGTTGTGGGTTCAATCCTTGGTTGGGGAGTGTATAGGAAGCAACTGATTGATGTTTATCTCTCAAGTTGATGTCTCTCTCTCTCTCTCTCTCTCTTTCTCTCTCTCCCCCCTTCCTCTCTCTAATAGCAATGAAAATGGTCCTTGAGTGTGGATACTTTTTAAAATCATGTCAGGCATCTTCTCTAACCACAATGATATAAAATGAGAAATCAATTCCAGGAAAATGACTGAAAAATATGCAAACACACTGAGGCTAAACAACATGTTACTAAACAATAAATGCATAAAAATGAGATCAAAGAAGAAATCAGAAGTACCTTGAGACCAATGAAAATGGAAATACAAAAACCCAATACGCATGGGACATAGCAAAACAGTCCTAAGAGGAAAATTCATAGTATTATAGAATTACCTCTAGAAATAAGAAAAATCACAAATAAACAATTTAACCTTACATTTAGAGGAAACAGAAAAAGAAAAACAAACAAATCCCAAAATGAGTACAAGGAAGAAAATTATAAAAATCAGAGTGGAAATAAACAAAATAGTTCCTAAATACAAAAGATCAGTAAAACCAAAGCTGTTTTTTTTGAAAAGATAAAGAAGATTGATAAACCTTTAACAAATCTTATCAAGAAAAAAAGAAAGAGGATAGAAATAAATAAATTCAGAAGTGAAAGAGAAGTAACAACTGACACAACAGAAATACAAAAGATTATTTTTAAAATCTTTTGAATTATATGCCAACAAACTGGACAATCTGGATGAAATGGATAAATTCCTAGGAACATATATTCTTCCAAAACTGCATCAAGAAGAAAAAGAAAATCTGAACAGACTGATGGCATCTAATGAAATTGAAGTAGTAATCAAAAAAATTCCATCAAACAGAAGCCCTGGACCAAACGGCTTCACCAGTGAATTTTAACAAACATTCAAAAGAAAAGAACAACACCTATCTTTTTCAAACAATTCCAAAAGTCCAGGAGAAGGGACAACTCTCAAGCTTATTTTATGAAGCCAACATTATCCTAATTCCAAAACCAGATAAAGACACTATTAAGAAAATTATAAGCCAATATCCCTGATTAATATAGATGCAAAAATTCTCAACAAAATTTTAACAAACCAAATCAGCAATCCACTAAAAAGATCACACACCAACCCTGGCCAGTGTGGCTCAGTGGGTTGGAGCATCATCCCATAACCAAAGAGTTGCAGGTTCAATTCCCAGTCAGGGCACATGCCTACGTTACAGTTTCTATCCCTGGTCCAATGGCATACGATCCCCAATCCAGACACATATGGGAGGCAACTGATTGTTGCTTCTCTCCCACATTGATGTTTCTCTCTCTCACTTTCCCTCTCCCTTCCTCTCTTTCTAGAAACAATGAAAAAGAGTCATTGGATGAGGATTTAAAAAATAAAATAAAATAAATAAATAAAAATTAAAAAATTAAAAACAAAATAAAAATAAAAAGGTCATATACCATAATCAAGTAGGATCTATTCCTGGGATGCTAGGTTGGTACAATATCTGCAAATCAATTAACATCGTACAGCACATAAACAAAACGAAGGATAAAAATCATATGATGACATCAACAGACATAGAAAAAGCGTTAGACAAAACCCAGCACCCATTCGTGATAAAAACTCTCAACAAAGTGGGAATAGAGGAAACAACCCACAGCATTAAAAAGGCCACGTGTGACAAACTCACAGCTAACATCATATTCAATGGGGATAAACCAGGAGTGTTTCCCTTAAGATCAGGGAAAAAAAACAGAGATATGCACTTTCACCTCTCTTATTCAACATAGTAGTGGAAGTCCTAGCCACAATCAGAGAAGAAGAAACATAAGGTATCCAAATTGGAAAGGAAGAAGTAAAACTGTCATTATTTGCAGATGATATGATACTGTATATAGAGAACACTAAAGATTCCACTAAAAAGCTACTAGAACTGATAAGTGGATTTAGTAAAGTAGGATAAAAAATTAACAATCACCATTTTTATACACCAAAAATGAACTATCAGAAAGGGAAACTAAGAAAATAATCCCATTTACAATTGCATCAAAATAAACAAAATACCCAGGAATAAATTTAACCAAGGAGCTAAAAGACCTCTACTCAGAAAATTAAAAGGCACAGAAGAAAGAAATTGGAAAAGATACAAGAAACGGAAGCATATACCATACTCATTAATAGGAAGAATTAACATTGTCAAAGTGTCCATACTATCCAACACAATTCTTATCAAAATGCCAATGGCATATTTCACAGAAGCAAAACAAATTATTCAAAAATTTATATGAAACCAGAAAAGACCATGTTTAGCCACAGCAATCTTGAGAACAAAGGAATCATGCTACCTGATATCAAACAATGCTACAAGGCCATAGTAATCAAACCTCCATGGTATTGTCAAAAAAAACAAAAAAAAACAGATATATATATAGATCAATGGAACATAACTGAAAGTCCAGAAATAAACCCATGTTTTTTTGGTCAATTAATATTTAACAAAGGAAACAAGAACATACAAAGGGTTAAAGACATCTGTTCAATAAATTGTGTTAAGAAAACTGGGCAGACACATGCAAAAAAATAAAACTAGACCACCTTCTTATACTATATACAAGAATAAACTCAAAATAAAGATTTAAATGTAAGACTCAAAACCATAAAAGTTACAGAAAAAAAAACATAGGGAGTAAAATCTCAGACACTTCTCTTGGTAATATTTTTTCTGATATATCTCCTCAGGCAAGGGAAACAAAAGAAAAAATAAACAAATGGGACTACGTCAAACTAAAAGCTTTTGTACAGCAAAGTAAACATCAACAAAATGAAAAGATGACCAACTGAATAGGAGAACATATGAGAAGGGGCTAATATCCAAAATTTGTAAAGAACTCATATAACTCATCATGAAAAATCAAACAATCCATTTAAAAAATGGGCAAAGGCCCTCATTAGGCACTTTCACAAAGAGGACATAGAGATGGCCAACAGACACGTGAAAAGATGCTCATTATCACTAATCATCAGAGAATTGCAAATTAAAACCACAATGAGTGCCTCTGAGACCTGTATAATTTTGCTGACCAGTGTCATCACAATAAATTCAACAAAAAGGGAAAAAACACAATGAGATATCACCTCACACCTATCAGAATGGCCATCATAACAAAATTCAACATACAACAAGTACTGGTGAGGATGTGGAGAAAGAGGAACCCTCATGCACTGTTGTTGGGAGTGCAGATTGGCGCAGCCACTGTAGAAAACAGTATGGAAGTTCCTCAAAAAAAAAAATTGAAATAAAGCTATCATATGACCCAAAATTTCTACTTCTGGGTTTACAAGGTCTGTCTGGAAAAAGTCCAGCCATTGTTAATACAACAAGAATGATTTGCACTACATCTATGTAACCTGGCAGCCAAGGAACTGGAATGGACATGCATGAACAATGACGTCTTCACTGTACTAGTACATGGGGGCAGTAGATGCCATTGAGTGAGCATGTGCACTGAGTGGCCGTCACATTTAAAATGACTGAGCAAGTAAAGCAATGAATCTGCATCAAATTTTGCGTTAAGCTTGAACGTTTCTCCACAGAAACTATTCAGATGATTCAGAAGGTCGCAGCTATGGGGCAACTTGTGATTGGGAGCTTCATCATGACAACATACCCACTCATGCATCATGTCTCGTGCAGAGTTTTTTGGCAAAACAGCAAATTACCCAGGTGACTCAGCCCTCCTACAGCCCAGATTTGGCACCCTGTGACTTCTGGCTTTTCCCAAAACTAAAATCACCTTTGAAAGGGAAGGGATTTCAGACCATCAAAGACATTCAGGAAAATAGGGCAGCTGATGGTGATTGGGAGAAGTGTGTGGGATCTCAAGATGCCTACTTTGAAGGGGACTGAGACCATCATTGTCTTATATATACAATGTTTCTTGTATCTTGTGTCTTTTTCAACAAATATCTCTATTTTTCATAGTACATGGCTGGATACCTTCTGGATAGACCTTGTATATCCAAAGAATCCCAAAACACTAATTCAAAAAACAACAACAACAACATATGCTTCCCTATGTCCATCGAAGCGTTATTTATAATAGCCAAGATGTGGAAGCAACCCAAACGGTTATCAATAGAAGGGTGGATATAAAAGCAGTGGTATGGAATAAGTCAGTCAGAGAAAGACAAATACCATATCATTTCAACTTATATGTGGAACCTAGAGAACAATATAAACAGAACAAAACAGAAGCAGATTCATAGATACAGAGAACAGACTGATGGTTGCCATACGAGGGGCAATTGGAGGACTGGGTGAAAAGATGAAGGAAATGAGAAGTACAGGTTGGTCATTACAAAGTAGTCATGGATATGTAATGTACAGCATAGAAAATACAGTCAATAATATTCTAATAACTATATATCGTGCTAAGTGAGTACAGGAAATATTAGGGGGAACACTTTGTAAAGTATGTGATTGTCTAACCATTATGTGGTATGCCTGAAACTAATACAAAATAATAATGAATATAAACTATTATTGAAAAAAAATTTTTAAAGACAAGAAAATATAGCAAATGGCAAATTTTACATACTTTTTGTAAGTAGGCACACTTAGGCAAAAAAGAAGTAAATAACCTGGCCACAGTGTGAGTCATTCGCAAATCTTGAACAGGAACTTCCAAATGTATTTCTTCTTTTATTATTTTTTCTTACTTTCCTTATTTCACCTTTTACCATGAAAAAATTCAACCATACAGAAAATAGAATAGTATAATGCACAGGCATGCCCATTCTTCCCCTCACCCATTGTGTACCATGTGTCTAGTTTTATCTATAGTTCACTCACATGTTCCACCATGTTATCCTGGAGCTAATCTTAGAGAACATTTGAAGCATAAAGGTGTGTAAAGATGAGGATTAAGAGTGTGTGACAGCTTGCCATGTTTGCATTCACTGGGTTGCAACCCTTTCTTTTCCCCAGAATTCTTTCTGATGATAAGAAAAATGAAGATGAGGATTAAAAAACAATATAACTCAATAGCATTTACATCTGGAAAACATTAATAATAGGCTATTAAAAATCAAACATTTATTTTTACATTATTTTTCAATTGCAGCTGTCCCAATTTTTCCCCCATTGCTTCCCCCTGCCCTGCCCGCCCTCCCAGCTCCCTCAGTCAGCCCCCATCCTGTTGTCCATTACCTTGGATCCTTTATACATGTTCCTTGTACCCTTCCCCTTCTTTCTCCCATTATCTCTCTCCCCTTTCCCCTCTGGTCACTGTCAGTTTGTTTCTTATTTCCATGTCTCTGGTTCTATTTTGCTCATTCGTTTGTTTTGTTCATTAGGTTCCGCTTATAGGTGAGAGCATATGGTGTTTGTCTTTCGCTGCCTGGCTTATTTCACTTGGATTAATGCTCTCCAGTTCCATCCATGCTGTCACGAAGGGTAGGAGTTCCTTCTTTCTTTCTGCTGTATAGTATTCCATTGTGTAAATGTATCAGTTTTTTGATCCTCTCATTTACTGATGGGCACTTAGGCTGTTTCCAGCACTTGGCTATTGTAAATAACACTGCTATGAACTCTGGGGTGCATAAGTTCTTTTGAATTGGTGTTTTGGGAATCTTAGGGTGTAATCCCAGCAGTGGGATCTCTGGGTCAAAAGGTAGTTCTCTGAATCTTCAGTTTTTTGAGGAAATTCCAAACTGTTTTCCACAGTGGCTGCACCAGTCTGCATTCCCACCAACAGTATACTAGGGGTCCCTTTTCTCCACAACCTCTCCAGCACTTGTTGTTTGTTGATTTGTTAATCATGGCCATTGCGACCTAGTGTGAAGTAATACCTCATTGTGGTTTTAATTTGCCTCTCTCTGATGGCTAGTGATATTGAGCATCCTTTCATATGTCTACGAGCCTTGTGTATGTCCTCCTTGGAGAAGTGTCTGTTCAGATCCTTTGCCCATTTTTAATTGGATTGTTTGCCTTCTTGGTGTTGAGTTGTGTAAGTTTTTTATATATTTTGTAGATCGAACCCTTGTCCAAGCTATCACTGGTAAATATGTTTTCCCATACAGTTGGTTCTCTTTTAATTTTGCTGATGTTTTCTTTAGCTGTGCAGATTTTTAATTTGATGTAGTCCCATTGTTTATTCTTTCCTTTATATCCCTTTCCCTAGGAGATATATCAGTAAAGATATTGCTGTGTTGGATATCTGACATTTTACTGCCTATGTTTTACTCTAGGACTTTTACGGTGTCATGACATATGTAAGTATTTTAACCATCCTGAGTTTATTTTGGTGTATGGTGTAAGCTGGTGGTCGAATTTCATTTTTCTTTTTTGCATGTACCAGTCCAGATCTCCCAGCACCATTTGTTAAAGAGGTTATTTTTACTCTATTTTATGCTCCTGCTGTCTTTGTTGAACATTAATTGACCAAAGAGACATGGGTGTATTTCTGAGCCCTCTATTCTGTTCCACGGATCCATGTGTCTATTCTTATGCCAGTACCAGACTGTTTTGATTACAGTGGCATAATATAATTTGATATCAGGTATTGTGATCCCTCCTATTTGGTTGTTCTATCTCAAAATTGGTTTTATGAGTTCAAATGCACTACCTTTATCCAGAGTGAAAGAATGGTCTGGAAATAATCTATGAAGTCTGACACCCCCCAAAAAGTAGTTGTACGTGTATACAATGGAACATTACTTGGCCATATAAAAAAAATCTTACCATTTGCGACAGCACGGATTGACCTATAGGGTAGTATGCTAAATGAAATAAGTCAGTCAAATACCATATGATTTCACTTAAGATGTGGAATCTGAAGAATAATATAAATGAACAAACGAAATAGAAATAGGCTCATTGATACAGAGAACAGACTTATGGTTGCCACATGGGAGGGGGTGGTGGAGGACTGGGTTGAGATAGTGAAGGAGTTGAGAACTACAGATTGTTAGTTAGTCACTATTGGTAGAACAGTCACAGAGATGTAAAATACGGCATAGGAAATATAGTCAATAATATTGTAATAACCATGTAAGGTGCCAGGTGGGTACTGGAAATATCAGGGAGAATACTTTTTTGAAGTGTTTGTCTAAGCACTATACTATATACCTGAAGCTAATACAAAATATTGAATGTAAAAAAGAAGGCTAGTCCTCTAAGAGATTCTGCAGCTGGAATTGAAGGCTTTGGCAGGCTTTAAGAAGCAGAGCAGAACACACACTGGCTATGTTTCTTACCTGGTATGGTTTGAGGTATGGGAGGTTATGAGTGAGCAAAGGCTTCCCAGAGAAAGCCCTGTCAAGGTAAACATCTTCATAACCCTGGCTAATCAAATGATAATGTCCCCAGAAAAAGGCTTCCTTCAGGGGTACCTAATGCTATCCCTGCTCCAGTGTCTTGCTGATGGACAACGAAGCCTCTTGCCAGACCAATTTTCCTAAAGCACAGATTGGGCAGTGTCACCCCAGTCCCAGGATAGAATTTAAAGCACTGGGCCAGGCATTGGAAACACTCTATACTTTGGTCCTTGCCTCCCCTATATCCCCAACCCAGCGCCTGTGATCCTCTGAATTCACTTTACCATTTTCCTCTTCTCAAACTTTGTTATATATCCTTCTTTTGTTGATATGTCATGTGTTTTCACTTTCTACCTATTTTTCTAGTCACAGTTCAAAATGCCACCTCCTCCAGAAGCTGTGATCTTCTTGGTAATGAGGACCTCTATCCTCTGAATTCTTCTGTATAGCCCTTGGGTGCTTTACATACAAAGTGCTGTCTTTACTTCATTGATTTACGTTCCAAGCCAGAATGTGCTCTTTGAGAATAGGTTTGCTTTTATTGTTTTTTTTTATATCCCTTCTCAGGGCCTAGCACAGTGCTTCAGTAACTACTTGTGGAATGCCTCAATACTAAGTTTTTATTCTATCAGGGAATTCATCTTATTTTATTGTATTATCGTAAGTCCACGCTAGTGAAACTGAAACAACTCTCTGATATGAAACTGAAAGCAAGGTATTACTCAATTATGTATGTTATATACTGGTTTTGGGAGAGCCTGGGGACATTTGGTGTTTTAACTAACCCTACCCCTTCTATAACCTCACTCCCACCTCCTCCATCTCCACCCCACCCACTCTACCTCTTTCGTCCCTCCACCTTACTCCTATTCAGAACCACTTTAGCCTTTCAGCTGTCCCTGGAACTTTCACTTTCAAGTCCTTTCCACTCCCAATACTCTTTCACAGAAGAAGAGGTAGATCTTGCATTACTCTAATTGCAAGGTGTATCCCTTAGGCAACTTCAGGGACTCCAAGGCTATTGTAATATCCAGAGTGATGATCCTGTGTACTCATGAGCTAAACAAGATCTGAGATATTTAGGCAAGTTTTGACTACATAACAGTAGTTTCAAGCTCAAACACAGACATTCTACATTCTACTTTTAAAAATTGATCTATTTTCCTCTTTTTTCCAAAATATAATGGATTTTAATGTTTTACTATTTTTACTTATAGAGAAGTTAGAACATTTATTGAGTACCTTTAGGTGTCAAGCATTGTGCTAGATACTTGAAATATGAACTTCATCTTATCTTCACAATGACCTTAGGAGACTCATAGTTCCATTTTACAGATGAAAAACTGAGCTCAATAGATATTAAGTGATTTGTACAAAATTATGCAGTGAATTTGTGGGGCTAGTATTTTACTGTTGGTCCTTTAATAAAAGACCATGTTCTTTTAGTTATAGCATGCTATATCCTCGAGTAAAACCCAGTTCATTCTGACTTCATCTTCCACTTCAAAATAGAGATTACAAAAAGGTGTAACCTCAGCAGAAGGAACTTTTTACGTTTCTGAGAAAAAGGACCATCAATGGATCAAGAATGCCACCACCGTTGATCTCAGGATCTCAATTATTGGTTTAATTTTCCTAAAATGAGGACCAAATTGACTCACTATCAAGTCTTACCTGGCCAATCATCATAGCACCACTTTACACCATCATATAATCACAAATATAATCAACCATTAAAAAAAACTGTGTCCCACCAGGGGCATAAACCTCGTCATAGCCTACTAGGTATTACTTGCAGAATTTCTTTCTAGAAATTAGGTGTGTGGTACAGTGGAGCAAAAATAAGACTCCAGGTTTCACAAAGTTGTCTAGTTTTACATTTTGATAAAATGTAATTGAACTGGCCAAAATGGTTAAATCAAACGACCAAATGAACAATAAAGGATAAAAGTATCCCATAACCAAGTAAACACCTGTTAGTCATTCCCCTTTAAGACTTTTAAATAAGGTCACATTTATTCATTCAACAAACATTTATTGAGCACCACCACTGTGCTAGGTGCTAAGGAACATAACGGTGACAAAAATAAACCAGGCTCCAGTCCTAACTGGACACTGCTGCTTTAAATGATCTTGTTAGCTAGTTGTTCTCTGATAGTATTATATTTTTGCTAAAGTCAGTGTCACATGAGGCCTTTTCTGTAATACTTTTAAAGTTTCTTTATAGCAAACTTGATAGAAATCTTTGTTTAACTTAGAGAAAGAAGAGATGGCATCGAGTATCCTTTCAACAATCATGTTGAAGGTCAAGTTAGGTTTAAAGCAATATAGCAACTGATGACCAAAGTGACAGTTAGACCATTCGGTTGCGCTTGTGAGTTGGGGAGTTTGCAACGTCATCACCGAAATGGTCCGACGAGCGTTTGCGGGTCCCCCCACTGGTTAGGCGGAGGGCCAGATCTTCTGAATCGCTGGAGTTCAAGTCGTCCTCAAGGATGTCACTTTTCTGGAGACCATCGCTAGCGACACTGCTGGAAACGCCACTGGTTTCAGGTTGGGAGGTGGGTGGGCCAGGCTGCACACTGGCGGTCGCCATGGCACCACTGAGGCCGTGAAGGGCGATGGCCTCGTGGAAGGGCTGCAAGTCAACGTCTACAGATGAGCTTGATTCAGTGGCTGCAGCTTGGCTGGAGGCCCCGGCAGGAGGCTTAGGGGAAGTCCTGGGGGTACGCTGTAATGGAGGAGCTGGGGGCACTTTGCCACACAGGAAGGTAATCAGATCTTCGCGGAGAATAGTGCTTCGGCCCTTCTTCACCCAATCCAACACATCTTTGATGCGACGCTGGCAGCCAACCTGTACGCCCAGGTCAAAACTTCGTTGGTGGGCCTTCCCGCTCTCTTTGTACAGGCTGGTCACGGCCATGGCCGCACTCTGGAAGGGGTCCCACATGGATAGCTCTGGCTGTGGGAACCCCGAACCGCTGTAGAGCTGCGCCACGGAGGTGGCCGAGATCTGGAAGAGGTGCCACAGCTTCTGCTGCTCGCTCTTGGGCCCCACTACCTCCTCCTCTTCCTCATCCTCCTCGGTCTCCTCGACCTCCTCGGCCTCCTCGTCTCCCTCGGCCTCCTCGTCTCTCTCGGCCTCCTCGTCTCCCTCGGCCTCCTCGTCTCTCTCGGCCTCCTCGTCTCCCTCGGCCTCCTCAACCTCCTTGTCTCGCATCTCGCAGGGCAGCTGCTCTACCTGCTCAGATGTGTTCAAGCACTGACACTCCCACTTAGAGAACCAGTCCTCTGCGACCTCCGCTTCATCTTCCCTCAGCTGTTCCTCCATCTTCTGGCTGCTCGCCTCCTTCCCCTGCCTCCTGTTCCGAGAGCTGCCCTCCTTAAGCGGATGCCACCCTCTCCGCGTGCGCTGGCGGTGGAGGAGCAGACTGAGGGGCCCTCAGACCAAAAGCTCTGGTGCGCACCGCCCACAGTCCGGGTGCACGCCCTGCCCCCGCCCCGCCCGGTCCGGCCCCAGGCTATGACCGGGACCTAACTCCAAAGCCGCTTGTGCAGCCTGGTTGCCCCCTTCCGGCCTCCCGATACGCTCCTAAAGAACTCCCCCCTCCAATGCGCTGCGGCCTCCCAGAAGCAGTCGCTGTTGCTACTGCATCGGTAGCCGCCGCCGCCGCTACTGCCGCCGCCACTGCGGCCTCGCAGCTCGGCCCTAACCCCCTTCCTCCACGGCTGCCGCACCTAAAACTCAGAAAGGGGCCGGCTGAAGCGCTGGCCTCAATGCGGCTCTTGCCTACCGCTTGGCCCCCTTTTCACACATTTTTGAGACTTGTCGGCTTCATCCAATGAGCTGATCAAATTTTACATCCTATGTTGCCAGAGAGGATTATGGGGGCAACTTCATGGTGTCAATCACATCCAGGGCGCCGATCCGGGAAGACCGGCGGGGGGTTGGAGGGGGGTGCGGGGAGCGAGATGTAGTTGAGGAGCGCAGCCCCTGTAAATAAGCAGGCAACTGAACCCCACCAATGCCCTCCACAGAGTAGACACCCAAGAAAATTGTTTTCTGGGTACAGAGGCAGCATTTTGTAGGGGAGAAAGAAAAAAGAATCACACCGCGCAACCCCTCTCTCCAGTCCCCCGCCTCACCCCCTTGGACCTCAGTTTCCCCAAGTGCCCAGTGAGGTTGTTGGATTAGGTCTCTGGAAAGCCCTTCCAGTCGTGATTTAGAACTTTTCTGCTGTCCCAGCAAAGCACATCTTCTGGGCAGTTGCACACTTACCAAATTCTAAGGCTCGCTCTCAGAAATGGTATTGATTTTTTCCTACAATATTTTTGCAAGGTTTTTTGTCAGTAAAAGAATGGGTTAGAGGATTTCTGTGGGAGCTACTTTCAATTACTGAAAATTACAAGATGAAGAAAATTTTAAAAATGAAATCCCAAATGCAGGATTTTCTGTTCTAGTGTAAAATCTAGTACTTTTAGGAAAGAAAAAAAAACTTACCTAATTTCCTTCCAATACCCTTAAAATTCTAGCTAGTTAAAATATCATAATACCGAAATTAAGCTAAAATGGTATGTGATACTAAAATCTTTTTCCTTGGGTTCAATAATGGCCTCCTTCTAATGATGTGATTACTTTTTAGTGCTGACTATTCCAGAGCAAACTGTGTTAAGAGAAGAAGAATTATCACTGAACTAAGAATAACATCAAAAATGGGATGAAATAGCATGAAATGATTTTTTAATTTAGGAAAAAAAATTTTTAGAATATCACAATTTTTGTTGTAGAATATTTACTAAGTCTCTAGAAAGCCTTACAATTTAGATAAAGGAAGCTATGTTTGTTTAATATTTCCCAAGCATGAAAATTAGTATCTAAAATAAAATGATCTAATTATTAACCTTTATCATCTTCCTTAAAAGAAATACATTTCGAAGTTAAATATAAAAGGGAAGGAGAAGAAGGAGAAGAAGAAGAAGAAGGAGTAGGAGGAGAAGAAGGAGAAGAAGGAGGAAAAGGAGAAGGGGAAGGGGAAGAGGAAGAGGAAGAAGAAGAAGAAGAAGGGCAGGGGGTTGTGCCTTCTCTGTAAACTGGGCTTTTTCACGATTCATTAAACCCTTTTTCCATATGTGTAATTGGACTCTTCTCATTTACATAAAGGAGGGATGAGGCATAAGAACTAAGACCGGCCCAAAAGGACGAATATGTTTCTCATTCTCCTATGTTAAAAAAAAAATTGTAGAAGAAAACTCCAAGAAGGAAGAGCTCCCTCGCCACACCCCACATGTACCCATACATACCAGCCCTGAAATTGTTCATTGCCTAGGAGTTAGTGGGTTTGCCACAGCCTTGAGCATTGCCCTGCACATGCTGCCTCACAGTTATTATCAGAAAATCATGTTTTTATTTTATCTTCTCTAAGTAAAAAGCTTGGACTAAAATGACTGGGTAATACACCATATCCTATTTTCTGTCCTCATTTTTGGTTGGGTTTAAAACGAAGAAGAAAGACCATGTTGTCTTTGAAAAGAGCACAACCCTCTGCTTGGGCTTGAGTTGTCTGTCTGGTATCCTCCATTCAGTTGGTTTCAGCACCTGATTAATTAGTTAATTAGTACTTAGAGCTGACTAGCCTGGGTCGGCAATTTTCATGTCCTGCATGGCGAAATGTTGAATCTAGCACTGAAATTTCTGTCGTACACTCTAATTATTATCACCCCACTACTTTAAAACCATTGCTCCAAATTATTATAATAGACAGAGCCAGACAACTATGTGGGAATATGTTCTAAGAAATAATGGTAGACAATCAATATTTTTCACTGTCACCATTAACACATTTAAATAAAACAATTGAAAGGGGAAAATTCTACTTCAATTAGCCTTCAACTTCTTCCATAGAGAAAATGGTTTTATATGGGAGAGATATTAGAAAAATCATGCCAAAAATTTTTAATGTTTTATTAGTTCCTCAGGTGGCAAAGTGTAGGTTTATGAGATATCCTATCTGAGAGTAGTATTGCTCCCAAATGAGTCTAAAATGTCAGGAATAAAAAAGAACAGAAAATAGAAACAAAACAAACCTCCTGCCCCCCTCCATAAAAGAAAAACAATATCATTTTAACTAGCTGTAAGTAAATGATGCTATCTGTGTACGTTTTGAATAGGGGACTTTTGATGTTTAAAAATACTGACATGTTTCAGGAATGAGTTTTCTAAGGGAAAAAATATTCCTTGGGTGCTGCCCCATTCCTCCATAAATTTGATGTCATAGCTAAGGTTAAATATCAACTAGGGAAAAATAGTTTTAGAAAATAAGTTAGGACACAAACCTAGAGGAGTCTAATTTTTGGCATTTCTCAATTTACAATTACCAAAAAGGGCCCCAGTGTATTAATGATGTTCAATATTATTGGTAGCTATTTCCACCTGAAACAATCCTTATATATCAGTACTGGGTTGCCTGTAATTGTAAGAGCTAAATGGTACACAAAACTGGATACACAACCACACAGATCAGTAAATGGGTAGGATTGAAAGCAAAAGTAAACACCAACCTTAGGAAATGAAAGAAGTTAAAAGATAAGTGTTAAGGACCTTATTCATTTTGGAGAATAAAACAAGATTTAGTAGCTTTCCACTTAATTTAAATGAAAAGAATCACTACCTTACATATTGCAGTGATAATGTAATGGGGAAAGAAAACAAAAAAGTCTTTGTACAAATGACACCTCCTATAGTTGTTGTGAAGAAACTTTTCCCCTTGGTATCTGCTAACAAATTCTAATTAATGCTGCACATTCCTTTACTGAAATCATTTAATGCGTAACAAGGGGGGTAAAAAGAAATGCTGAATGCTCGTGATTGCCCTGTTAGAATTATGGGAGTGAAAGCCTGGGGCCCCAAACTTACTGTCTATTAAAGCCAAGCTTTGAAAAAGAAATGCAATCTACAAAAGCTGTCAATCTCCCTTGCCCCTAAAGCCTGGGTTCACATGGATTCAAGTGACAGCCCTCCTCCCCCATGCACAATACATCAATCTGTCTCTCCCACAAGCACCCACAGCCCATTGTGCTGGCCGCAGGTGCCTATTATGGCACCCATGGCTGCCTCCCACAGCTCCGCCCCTGAGAAACAGGAACTGCAGACAATGGAGCCCTGTGGGAAGACAGGGGTTGGTGTTGGGAGGGATAGCAGACAGATGGTAAAGGGTATAAGGGTAGTAAGGTAGTTTCAAAACAAATGTCAAACATTCAAAATTATTGCTTTCATGTGTCTCCCCTTTTGAATTGCCTTTGCTTCAATCACCATCTGCCATAATCATAAAAACACTTACCTGTTATGCTGAATATTTGCTCCCCTTTTTGGGAGGTGGCGGAGGGGATGACCTTCAGCACTCTACTCCTCCTATTTAGTCTCTAGGTTTCTCAAGGTCACAAACTGAAGAGTTTTAGTTAAGTGACACCAGTAGACCATATAGGAGAAAGAAATAATATTTCTATTTTTTTGCAAGGTTTGTGATTTCTCTTTAAGCTTAGTATTGGGCTCCTTATGAGGGCAAGGGTTATAAAAACTAGTCACTTTAGGAATATATTTGTGAAATCAAGGTACTATAAGATTTCTTACAAATGTCAAATCAGGCAGGTCGAAATTCTTTTCTGGTAATGTGTCACATAAAGGGAGATGAGGTGAATTGAAAAATAAACGTAATTAAGGTTTCTGACTCAGCCTCTTTCCCTATTTCCAAACATGTCAACAAAAATAAGTAAAATTGTAAAAAACAATTACTAAATATTATTCACATCAATTGCCATTATCAAAGTACATTTTAAACATTTCATTTCATAAAATTCCACAGACTTGACTATAGTGTTTTTCATCTTCTTAGTTACAGACTAGTTAAGAGGCAATAAATGGAAAAATTTAAAAGTATACCAAAAACACATATATATTAGTTGAAGTAATATGATTTAGTTGCTTTTGCCCTTACTTTACCATATCAGTATACCACCTAATTCCTGTTTCCAAGATAATTTGTCATAAATTAAAAGCAAGCTAACAGTAACGTCATCACTACTACTACTACTTGGCTCAAAAAAAATGACCAAGGCAAATCTGGCACAAAAATCTGTAAGTTATGGTCAAGAGGATTGGTGACTTGTTAGGAAGAGGGTACCCCCAAAACAATGCCAGGGACTAAAGCCAACTAGGCTTCCTGAAGCAAACAAGAGGGTTTTGGTTTGTTGTCAAAAACTACAAACTAGGCTTTAACTGGGGACTGTCAGGGATCCAAGTGAGCTCCAGACCAGGGAGAGCTTAATTAGCAGAGTTGGTTTGGGTTTTTTAATTACACAAGAAAAACAACCAATACAGTATGAAAGCATACAGTGGTTTAATATAGCACAAAAATTCACTATTCTATTATGTGTGTGTAGTGACTGCAAATTCCATTAACAACATAAATTTAGATTTTAAACATTATTTTTGTGCCCATCACTAGGACATGTTTTGTTTGTTTTCTTCTTATGTATATTTTTGGAGATTTTAATGTATTTACCACCAAATACAAATATGCATGCACCCTCCTTTTTATATAAATAGTAGTATACTAGATATAGCATATTTTTTTATCCGAGAGATTTTGGAGATTGGTCTATATTAGGACATTAAGAGCAACTAGGGTATGCTACTTAAATGTGAATAGTTTTGAATCATTTGGTATTTGTAAAAGTTAAGTCTCTAGTTCAATAATGGAAAGAGTATATAATTCCAATATTTGGCTACCAAAGTGATCAAGCCATTTGGAGGCTACTCTATTTCTTTTAACCATGATTGAATTAGACATTCCATTTCTAACACTCAGAAATTAGTACAGCTAACTCCAATTAAACATCTAAATGGGAGCCAGAGAAAATGCAGAACAGAAACTCACAGATAACCCATAGATACATCCTTTGTTAGAGATGCTGACATGGGAAAACTTTAAAGGTATTTATTGGTGGGGTTTCTGAACTGTTTCTGTAGTATCCAAAATATTCAGATTCAAAAGATATTGCTAATGCTTCCCACTGGATCCACAATCTATTATTCAGACTTCTGGTATCTCACAAAAATGACCTTGCTTAATTGACTTAACTGATTAAAAGATGCCAGGTTTTAGCTATAAAATTGTTGGCAGTACAATCCTTTCACCTGTGCTCCCACACCAAGTCCTTTCACTTCTAGATCCTTTCTGCGGGGCTCTTGAATCTATCCATTTTAAAATTAACATAGTTTGTTGGTTAAAATTCAAGATTTTATTGTCAGGCAAGTCTCGGTTCTAATCCTGCCTCTGCAATTTGAAAGTGCTGTGATGCAATTTCTCTGATACTTGAGGTCTCTCTAATATAGGGGTAATAATAGAACCTACCTCATAGGTTTGTTGTAAAGATCAAATGAGACCAGGCATTCACTCTTAAAACAATGCCTGGAACATAGTAAATCCTAAAAAAAGAGTACCTATTATTACAAACAATAATAATAATATCAGTTATACAACTGTAGGGGTTAGCTAGATGGGCTTTCAAATCTAACAGATCAGCAAAGTTCACAGGTTTTCATGGGAACTTAAACCTTCATTTCTCTAGGATAAGTGCCCAGCAGTAGAGTTATTGGGATGTATAGTGCTTGTGCGTTTAATTTTTAAAAGAAACTGCCAAACTCTTTTTCCAGAGTGGCTGTACCATTCCACATTTCCATCAGCAATGTGTGAATGACCCAGTTTCACCACATCTTCATACATTTGTTATTCTCACTAATTTTAGCTCTTCTGACAGATGTATAGCAATATGCCATCATGGTTTTAATTTGCGTTTCCCTAATAACTAATAATATTGAACATATTATACGCCCATTTACCATTTATATATCCTCATTGGTGAAATGTTTCTTTGTGTCTTTTGCATTTTGGTTTTATTTTTTACAGTCAAGCCATAGATAAAACATACTGAGTATTTAATTAGAGTTGTAAAACAGATTTTATTTTACTTTTAATTTTGTTATTTGTTTTTAGTTTAACACTTCAAAAGCTATCGCTATATGCCAAATGCAATTTAAATACTTTGAAATACTTATTTCAATTTAAATGAAATTTAATCTTTCGGCAGCTATTGTCATCTCCATTTAACAGTTGAGGAAACTGAGGGCACAGACACATTCAATAATTTACCTCAGATTGCACAGATCACAAGTGATGGAGTTGGGATTTGAACCTAGGCAGTAGTCATTATAAGCTTGACCATGTAGACATAATATTAGAGCTGACAAAAGTCAGAAACAGGGAAGAGGGAGAGAGTGTAGGAAAGTATCTCTGAAATTTGTCAATAAATATTGTCTGGAATTAGTGGAGCCAGAAATAGAGGAGATTAAAGTATATTATTTAAAGTTATAAAGGTAATCACTAAAAGTCCTAAATATTATAATAATATAACTAATATTTTTTGAAAAGTCAGAAGTAGCTAAAGGTGGTGGCATAAGTATGCTAATTCCTTCATCTTAGTAGATAGCCAAACAAATATGTCTAAAATTGATAAACAATAGAATTATAAACTTATTTATATTTAAATGTCTAATCACTGTTATACACCTGAAATTAATATACTGCATGTCTACTGTAATTGGAAATAAAAATTATTTTTTTAAAAACCATATTATTTAGACTAATGATATTAATCATCGGAAAAACTCTAAACTAGAAATAGTGGAAAGCAGTTACCTCTGGAGACTGGAAACTAGCTATTAAACACAATAGTTCTCTTTCTTTCTATACTATTCAAATTTTTTAAAAACTGCAGGTATTATTTCTGTAATAAAAACAGAGGATGTTTTAAAGCATTGCAGGTGATTCTGATGAGACTAAGTTCAATAGCCATCAAGCTAAATTACACCCAATATTCTTGGGGGTCTTCAAAAATAGGTGTGGATGAATGGTTTAGCATATTGCATATTGGTCTGGAGTTACTAGGTGCTTTGGTTCTACTTGAGGTAACCTTAACTTGAAAGTCACCCCAGGATACTATTCCTAGCTCTACATTCTCTTTCACCCTTCCACTCCCAAACTATCCTCCTTCAAATCCAGAATCAGGCTAGTGAAAGGTTAGCAACATTATTAGGATCGAATATAGGGAACTGATAAATTTCCATCTTTCAAATTCAAGCTCCTGGCATAGTATATAAATATATCTCAATTCTAGGTAATAAGATGTTCAGAAGAAAGCATTTTTCATTTGAAAAACCAGTATGTGCACATGGTTACAAATTTCAAATAGTGTAAAAGTGTGTATAGTTGAAAGCAAATCTCCCTCAACAACAGACCCCATATCTTCCTTGCAAATCACTTGTTAACATTTTTAATGTATCTTTCCAGATATGCACACACATACAAATATATAGGTACAACTAGGAGCATACCTTTCACGGTATCTTGTTACACACTTCTTTTTTCTAATACTAATATTAAAAAAAGATTTCTAATATTAATTTTTTTTGGAAATTCTTTAAAACTTCACATACAGGTTTACTTCATTCTTTTTAACAGCAGGATGGTATACCCTTCTGTGGGTATACCATATTTATTTAAACAGTTTCCCACTCATGAACATTTTTATTATTATATTTTTATATTTATCATTACAAAAATAATACCATAGTGACCACCTTTGTATGTAAAGGTCTACACCTGCTTTTATTTCAGTAGAATAGAATCAGAGATACATTTAATATATACATATGTGCATATGTATCTTTATATGTTAGCAAAATCTGTTTGATGTCTGCATAATATTCTATCATATGACCACTGATTGTACGATAACTCACTGAAGCATTAAATTAACCATCACAGTGTGTGCGTGGATAGAAGTGTGTTTAAAGTCAGTGATTACTTTAAAATTTAGCAATCAGACTATTGTATACTAGATAATATCCACAGTATTTGAAAATATAGCAAATTTACCATCATTTAAAAATTTTTTTATCCTCACCCAAGGACAATTTTTCATTGCTTTTAGAGAGAGAAAGAGAGTGGGAGAGAAAGATCGATGTGAGAGAAACATCAATCGGTTGCCTCTCCTACGCCCCCAGCCAACCGGGGCTCCAACCTGCAATCTAGGCATGTGCCTGGACTGGAAATGTAACCCACAACTTTTTGGTTCACAAAACGATGATTCAACCAACTGAAGCACACCAGCCAGGGCTACTGTCACTTTTTAAAAGGGAACCCTATAACACTTTCTAAATCTGCTTCCTATTCCCTTACAAAAATTAAAGTACCAACAAAATACTTTTTATCTGTCCCCTAAGTGAAACTTATAACTCAAATTTTGTATAAAACTTATTTTCTATTCTTCTCCATTAAGCTACAGGGGCCTCACTCAAGTGCTTTCTTGGAGTCTAAGACCTCATACTTGGGAACTGATATACATTTTTTCAAAATCTTCCAAATTTTATTGTTTAAACCACAGATTTTTTTCCATCTTTCCAAAGTTCTAAGGCACTAACAAACCACAGAGTATATGGTAGCATGTGTTCCATACCCACAAAGCTTTATCAAATGCCATGAACAAATACATTGCTCATATTCCTTACAATTAGGCACCATTTCTCAAGCAATAGTAGTATCTATGTCCAAAGAGTTAACAGACGGAGACAACAGAACTTTAGTTCAATAAAGTACAAGTATAAAGAGAAAAAAGAAGGAAAACAAACAAGCAAAAAAGGGAAAAATGAGATTTTGAAATAAATGGTGCCAAACAACTTGATATCCACTTGGGGGAAAAAATGAAACTCAACCTTACCTCGCATCAGGCAAAAACATCAACTCAGAATGGTTCATAGATAAACTTAAATGTACAAACCAAAACTATGAAACTTCTAGAAGAAAACATAGAAGAAAAATTTGGAACTTTTCAGTAAGCAAAGATTTCTTAAGACACAAACATCATAAATCGTTAAAGGAAAAAATTGATAAATTGGACTTCATCAAAATTTAAAACTTCTGCTATTGAAAAATTACCATTAAGAAAATAAAAAGGCACCCTGGCTGGTGTGACTCAGTGGACTGAGTGCCTGCCTGGGAACCAAAGGGTTGCCAGTTCGATTCCCAGTCAAGGCCTGGGTTGTGGACCAGATCCCCAGTAGGGGGCGCGTGAGAGGCAACCACACATTGATGTTTCTCTCCCTTTCTTTCTCCCTCCCTTCCCCTCTCTCTAAAAAAATAAATAAAATCTTTAAAAAAATAAAAAGGCAAGCCACAGACAGGGAGAAAAATTATTTTCAAAATATATATCTGTATCCAGAGTATAAAGAGTGAGGCAAAAGTGGGTTTACAGTTGTGAGTACACAAAACAGAGTTTATTCTGTATTATTGTTTATTAATTATGTATTATTTTCCATACAAAAGCTGAAAACATACTTTTGCCCAACCCTGCATAAATATGTCCTGTCACTCAACAAGAAGACAGCCAAATTAAAAATTAACAAAATGTTTGAACAGACACTTGACAAAAGAAAGTATATGAACGGCCAATAAGCACATGAATGATACTCAACATCATTAATCATACGAAAATGCAAGTCAGAACCACAATGATATATCATTATACACCTACTCAAATGACTAATGTTAAAAGATTGACAATACCACATGTTGGCAAAGATGTGTAGCATAGGATCTCTCATAAAATTTGCTGATGGAAATCCATATGTGTACACACACACACACACACGAAAATAAACATGCACTTAACATACAACTCAGTAATTCTACTTCTAGGTATCTATCCAAAAGAAATGAAAATATATGTGCAGAAAAGACATACATTCAAAGGTTTTTAGCAACATTATTCATAATAGTCCCAAACTGGAAGCTATTCAGATCTGTATCAACTGATAAATGGATAAACAAACTGCAATTAAAACAAAGAAGCTATTGCCCTGGCTGGTGTAGCTCACTGGATTAAGCGCTGGTCTGTGAACCAAAGGGTCGCCAGTTTGATTCCCAGTCAGGGCACATGCCTGGGTTGCCGGCCAGGCCCCAGTTTGGGGGAGTGCAAGACACAACCGATTGATGTCTCTCTCACACATCCATCTTTCTCCCCCACTCTTTCTCCCTCCCTTCCCCTCTCTTAAATAAATAAATAAAATATTTTAAAAAAGAAATAAGCCACTACCAATGGACCCAATGACATGAATAAACCTAAAAAATATTTTGCTAAGTGAACCACAAAAGAGTAAGAGTAAGTGACACAAAGCATATCAGCAGAAGCTTGAACCCAGGGGTCTTGGAAGAGTATAAATGAGCACAAAGAAAATTTTTAGGACTGTGGAACTCTTCTGTAACTTCATTATGATGGTGGTTACCTAACTTTATACAATTACTAAAAGTCATCCAACTATACACTTAAAATGGATAAATCTCATTGTATGTGAATTGCAGCTCAATAAAGATAGAGATTTTCTAAGGGGAAAATTTTTATGCTATCATCTTCACCAAAGTGCCAATCAATGCTAGTTGTCCAGAGTCACGTTGGGAGAAATCTGTCAAGTGGACAATCACGTCAGAAAGTTACCACATTCACAGTACAGGGAATCCACAGCCCACACAGTCTGCTTCCTTCTTGGAGGTAGGCATGCAGAACTTTCCTTTCTTCTACATTTTAGCCATCTGAGATGGTGCCTCCTCCAGTCTTTACATCTCTCCTGAAGCTTCCTCCCTCCCTTCAGAGCCTAAGATGTGTGTGTATGTTTGTGTGTGTACACTCAAATATATATTTAAACTCTTTATTTCCATTTTTCTTTCCACCTCTGTGTTCCCCACATCTCAGTCACAAACTCTTTGTGGGCTTTATCCAGGAGTACAGCTCCCATTTTGACTTACTAGCATGGTCCTTTACACTTATAACATTTATACAAGGTGTGTCCAGAAGGTCTTCAGCCATGTAATATGAAAAATAGAGACATTTATTAAAGAAGATACAAGATACAAGAAACACTGTACATAAGACAATGATGCCTCAGTCCCCTTCAAAGTAGGCACCTTGGAACTTTACACAGTTCTCCCAATAGCCATCAGCTGCCCTGTCATATTTTCCTGAATCTCATCGATGGTCTGAAATCTCTTCCCTTTCAAAGGTGATTTTAGTTTCAGGAAAAGCCAGAAGTCACAGGGTGCCAAATCTGGGCTATGGAGGGGCTGAGTCACTTGCGTGATTTGTTTGTTTTGCCAAATAATTCTGCAGGAGACGTGATGCGTGAGCGGGTGCGTTGTCGTGATGAAGCTGCCAATCACCAGTTGCTCACAGCTGCGGCCTTCTGAATTATCCAAAAAGTTTCCGTGGAGGTATGTTCAAGCTTAATACTAAATCTGATGCAGATTCATTGCTCTATTCGCTCAGTCATTATAAATGTGAAGGCCACACAGTGCACATGCTCATTCAATGGCATCTACCGCCCCCATGTACTAGTACAGTGAAATCGTCATTGCTCACACATGTACACCCCAGTCCACTGTCCTTGCTGCCAGGCTACATCGATGTCACACAAATTATTCTTGTTATATAACAATGGTTGGACTTTTTCCAGACCTACCTACCTGCAACCTCATTCTTTTTAATTCATTTGCCCTCCGCTATTCCTGTGACAGCTGAATCTTCATCTCTACCACCTCTTTCAGAAGGTGGGAGGAGAGAGACAAATTCCCTCGAGGGACAGAGAAGGTGGCCTAAACCCTCCTAAACCTGTTCTCCCAGGTAACCTAGTGGGCTTAAACATTAAACAGCCCAGCCCCAGAAGTGTAACTGCAACTTGGAGGAGGAACATGGCATTGGAGGCTTAGAGAAGTCCCCAAGCTTCTACACAAAGTGACTTCTCCAATCCTGGGGTCACCTGGGACCAATTCGATGGGGTTTTTTCATATGTATCTTTGTGCCCTCAGAAGCTTCTAAAGTGCATCAGGACTTTACTTCAATGAAGTTCACACTAAGCTAAGAGAGCCCCATTCAGCTTTCTATTCCAAATTACACTCAGTTTTGCTGACCAACTGAGCACACAAGACTAGGTCAAAAGATGTGAAACCAAAAATAACATGAGGACAGCCTATCAGATTGACAAAAATTAAGCAGGTTCATAAGGCCCAGTTGGTGGATTTAGGGGGAAAACACATTTTGCATATGGTTGTCATATATATACCTTGTGTTACGGTATACACGAATACACAAAAATGTATAGTTTTTTTGTACAGGGTGTTTTGTTTTTTTTGCAATTAATGCTGGGATCCAGTCCACAATTCATTATTTTTTACCACTGCTGTTTGTTCAAATAGTATGAGAATGTGATTCTTTTTATATATGCAGTTGCATACATTTTTCTTTGCCTAATTTAATGTGTCAAATAAATGAATTTGTCTAATAAAAAATATGTACTATGCCTCTAGGACAAGAATTTAGCAAGAGTGTTAGAAATTTTTCTCATGTATACTCTTTGACATAGCAATTTCGCTTCTAAGAATGTGTTAAAAGTATAGGATTTAGAGTGAGACAGACCTGGATTTGAATTCTGACACTACCACCTTCTTCCTGACTGTATGACCTCTCTCTGTCACCGTTTGCCTATCTATAAAACCAGGGCAAATAATAGCATCCTGGCAACACTGGAAAAACATGGGCCTACATTATACTGTCTTTTACCAAAAGGATGATCAGTTGCTTAGGACTGAGGGGTTATCCAGGATGTGAGACTTGCAGAGCTAAATCCAAGAAGGCCCTGGTCAAAATAGAACTAATACTAGGTCCACACCGCCTCCTTCAGGAACCATAATTTCTTGACTAGTCACTTCTACAAAGTATCAGAACTATTTTAAATGAACACCTTGACCATTTATGAAGCACCAGCTACATCCCAAGCCCTTTATATAAACCAGTGGTTCTCAAGTTTGAGTGGGCATCTGAAACACTTGGAGGGCTCATTAAAACAGAGATTGCTGGGCCCATCCCAAGAGATTCTGGTTCAGTAGATCGTGGAAACACATACCAGGCAACCAGGGTTACAAACAGTCAAGAAAGTGGGGGAAGTGGGTATTCACAAGATGGATACAGAAAGTATACACCATGAAGTTCACAACTATGTTGGTCTTTCTAACAACACTGAGTGTTTCCTAAAATGGGACCTTGTCTCATTCATCCTTGATATATATCTTTGAGTGTTCCTGGCCCAGTACTGGGTGCACAGCAGGTGCTCAACAGACATCAACAACTTTGTCCTTGATGCCTCCCTCAAGGACATAGGCCTTTTAAGCATAAGCTGGGGTCACACCCATTGACTAGTTTGCTACTGCATTGGAGCACTCTTACCGTGAGATCAACTAGCACTGCTGCAGGGTGAGCCTTACTGAGTAGCATCAAGTGTTTATTGGGCCCCTGTCTAAGCCCTGGACAGACCCCTAAATGTAATCATGGGCTTTTGCATCAGCCAGACCTGGGTTCAAATCACAGCTTTCCACTGACCAGCTCTATGCCCTTAGGCAACTTTGCCTTGATCGCTTCATCAGAAAAAGAGGGATGGAAATCTTACCAATTTCACAAGGTGCTGGTAGGGTTGAAATGAGAGTATGAGACTGGCACTCTAACACAGCTAAGCACAGTATCTGGCACCAGTAAATGCTGCATAGATATCAGCCAGTATCTGGCACCAGTAAATGCTGCATAGATATCAGCCATCATTACCCAAGATCCCTGCCTTGTAACACTACGGTTTGACCATAGGATGTTGTGGGTAGAGTGAGCCTAGAATCCCTGCAGAGCCACACCTGACTACTTCCTAACTAGCCAGCAATCCTGGGGCACAGGTGGGAGATGCTTGAGGGGAAGGGATGCTCAGAACTCAATCCCAAAGACCTCTTAGCTGCTCTAGGAAGAACTAGGTATCAACTAAGGACCCAATGGGAAAACACAATACCTGTAAGGCTAGGGTTGAGGCACCTGGGCACCAGAAAGCCTAGTTTTCAAAAGCAAGCAATGGGGCCCTGATGAGGATTACATAAATTAATTCATGTAAAACACTTAGCACAAGGCCTGGCCACTAGGGCATTTTTGGTGAATATTAGCTACTACTAGAAGAGCTATGGTTTCCGCCCCTTAAGAAGCCAGCTAGTATGAAAGCCTTCTCAATAATGGGATGCTGACTCGACTTGCAGGGAGTGGCCTACAATGGTGGGATTTGTAGAGTACAAACTAGACCGCACTGCCTCAAACCCTTACCTGGCCCCAGATGTCACAAAGCCACAACATAATTGTTAGAAATACACCCTTCATATAACAATGGCAAATACATAGCACTTGTTCTCAGATAATGCTTCTTTACATGGTACTCTGGGCAGAAACTGCGAAAACACGTAACACCTAATGTAGCCAGGGAATTCTACTACTTACCTACCTTATTTATAGGTTCTCTCTCATTTCTTTTTTTTTAATTTTCAGATTTGGTTTTATAATTAAGTTTATCTGTCACTATTTATAATATATTTCATTGAAGTCTTTCTTGAGATAATTATAGACTCACATGCAGATGTAAGAGATTATACAAAGAGCTCTCATATACTCTGTGCCCCGGTTCCTGCAAGGGTAACATCTTGGGAGCAAGAGGATAACCAACATATTGATATTAATATGATCTACTGATCTTATTCACATTTCCCCAGTTTTATTTGTACTCACTTCTGTGTGTATGTTTGACTGCACATATATGCATGTGTGTGCATTTAATTCTATATAATTTTATCACATATGTAGGTTCATGTATCTACCAAGACAGTCAACATACTGAACTGTCCCTTCACCATAAGGATCCCTTTGGTTACCCTTTTATAAGCATGTTAATCTGCCTCTCAGACCCCAGTCCTCATTCCTAATCCCTGTCAACCACTAATCTGTTTGTCATGTCTATAATTTTGTCATTGTAAGAATGTTATATAAACAAAATCATAGAGTATGTAATCTTTTGAGACTGACTCTTTTCATTCTGCATCATTCCCTGGCAAGTCATACAGATTGTTGTATGTAGCGATATTTTGTTTTTATTGCTGGGTCATATTCCATGGTGGATATGCCACCATTCGTTTAACCATTCACCCATTAAAGAGTGTCTGAGCTGTTTTCAAGTTTTGTGCTATTGCAAATAAAGGTGCTATGAATATTCATGTACAAGTTCTTACATGAACAGAAGACTTCATTTTCTGGAACAAATGCCCAGGAGTAAAACTGTTAGCTCATATGGTAGATGCATGATTTTTTTTTTTTAAACTGCCAAACTCTATTCCAGAATGGCTGTACTACTTCATATTTCCACCACGTTCTCACCAGCAATGTATAAACCATCCAGTTTCTCAATCCTTTCCAGAATTTCATGTTTTCACTATTTTTTATTCTAGTCATTCAGATTGGTGTGTAGGGATATCCCATTTTGGTTTTAACTTGCATTTCCCTGATAACGATCATGTTGGACATCTTTCCATGTGTTCATTTGCTACCTGAATATCCCCCTTGGTGAAATGACTATTCTTGTCTTATGTCCAACTTATGATTGATTTGTTTTCACTGCTGAGTTTTGTGAGTTCCTAGTCCTTTGTCATATATATGGTTTGCAAATATATTCTCCAAGACTGTAGACTGTCTTTTCATCCTATTTTCTTGGGCTTTTACAAGACATATATTCTAATTTCAATGGGGGCCAATTTATGGTGTTTTCCCTTTTTGGATGATGACTTGGCCCTTGGATTTAGATAAGGCACAGTGGATCTGTTGTCCTTGTCCCCTAGGCCAGCTACCTTAGAGGTTTTATGGGTTGGGGTCAGCAGCTAATCATTACATACCAAGCACACACCAAACATTACTTCATTTAATCCTTCCAACAACCCTATGAGGTAGATGCCATTATTATCTGCATTTTACCGATAAAGGAGCTGAGACACAGAGAGTCTTAAGGATTTGACCAAGGTCCCACAGATAGAAAAGCTGGCACAAAATCCTCATCTGTTTCTGCTCCCAAAGCACCTGACCTTGTGGTCATCTCAAGTTTCCAGCAGGCTATATAAAATTCAACTTCTGGTGTACAGTGTGTTTATAAATCTCACTTCAGACATGATGATACAATTAGGAATGTTAATGTTACCAAGTCAAAAAACAATAAGGAAAATAACTGATGCAAAAGCAGAAGAATGCTCAGTCCCCCAATCTTTGCTGCCCACTCCGCGCAGTCCTCATTCTCAAAATCCAAACACTACTGAACACTCAGTATGTGGTCCAATTCTCTCAGGCCAGTGTGGGTCTAGTGGTTTGGTGACAATGGACTTTTCTGGGCCACTGCTAGGCCCACGCACATCAATCTCTAAGATGCTCTCTACTCTGGCCCCACACTTTATTGATGTTGTCCCGTTTCCTGGGTTCAAGTTCCTGCTAAATACATGCAGGTAAGGTAATCACGTGCCCACCAATGGATCTAAGGCTTAAGCTTCCCCCCACCCAATCAGTCCTTCCCCTGCCTGCCTGTTCAGCTGATCACAGAGATAGCTACCTGCCCACAATTTTTTTCTTCCAACTTTCCTTTACTTCTGACCTGTATGCATAGATTGTGAAGCTTATTTTGGACTCAGGGTCCTGGGCAAAGGATTTTTACGTTCCTCTGGTTTCTGATGCATATATTTTGAACACTTCCAAAAGACCTAGCCTATAATATTTGTAGCTTATGACTTTTAATCTTACATCCTTCTCTCCTTCAAAAGCTTCTCTCTTCTGACACCATGGTCCAAATCTTCTTTTAAGATCTTTTCATGAAACCTATCTGTTTCATTTATTCATGTAACATTTTCTTCTTGAGACCCTACTCTTTGTTAAGTACTGTGCTAGGCACTGGGGACACAACATAAAACAAGATAGGCACAGACCCTAATGTCCTAATGCTTGCATTCTATCTGGGAGAAATTAATATTAAAGAAATTATTACAGAAATCATTACTGGCTCCAGTCTCCACCCACTGGACTTTTCTTCTACTTCCATGTTCATACCTTACACTTTAGTAAAAATCAGATTAATCACCTTTCCCTAAACATGCATTAGGCTTTTCCTCCTCCCAGCCTTTTTACATGCTCTTCACTCTCCTAATAATTTGCCATCCCAGCCCTGGCTGGGTGGCTCAGTTGGTTGGTGTATCATCCCATACACCAAAAGTAGGCGACCAATCAATGTCTCTCTCTCAAAAAATAAATTAAAAAATAATAATTCCCCTACCATTTCTCATAATGCCCACCTAGCACAATGTCTATGCTGTCCCCAATAACCAAATGCAATACCATCTCTTTAGTTGAGGGTTTCACCACTATAGCCATCTTCCCCTCTCTATTTGTAGAGTACTGAGCACCACTCATAACATTAACTATACACACACTGCGATATATTCTAGTTATTTTCATACCCATATTACTGCACATGAAAGACAGCAGACTCCCTGAGAACAAGGTTTACTTCCGACATGTCTTCATGTCTCTTACAGATGTCCTGATACCTTGGACATAGCAAGCACGAAATGTTTACTTAGTGGGGGAATGGCTTACCTAGAGCCATTTGACAAATAAGCAAACTGAGACTCAGGGAAGCTAAACGTTCTGTCTAAACCCAAGTTACCCTACCTGGTATATGTCAGAGCCAGGATATAAACCCGTACAACCTGCCTCAGACCTGAGCTCCTAGCCCTGGCCCTCTAACAAGGCCTGAAACAATTTGCCCAATGTAGAACCTGTAGCTGCAGGATGGCGAATATGAAATCTGGATCCAATTCTTTGTGGCAGCCCATAATACCATTTCCCCATCATGTTCTTCATTGGAACTATGCTTCAAAGAGGTGCTGGGGCAAAGTAAATTATAACTGCTGAATTAAATTGAGTTTTTCTGAAGCTTTTCTGAAGGGCAGAGATCCTCCAGTCCTCTATGTCAGTATCCCAACCTTTGTTTTCCTTATCATCCTTGCACCCCCAGGAGTCTTTTTAGACATTTTTTTCCCTAAATGTCGCCTCATGAAATTTTAGTACCACAGATACACTATATCTGTCTATGTACTGTATGCATATCTGTGCTTTACATAGAAAGTGAAAAGCTTTTTCATCATCCAAGAACCAATGTTCTCTGGGGATGATATTACCTTGTTGACAATGCATGCTCAAGGTTGGCAAGCACTGAATCTTTCTAATGTCTAACACGATAGTATTAAGTGGGGATTCTCCCACTATTTGACCCAGTGGAGCCAAGATTATCAGGATCACTTCAGTGAAATAACACACATTTGCAACACTGCTTAGAGCTAATAATAACTATGATAACATCCCAATAAAAACAACCTTGTCATGGATGTGGAGAGAGGATGATTCACTCCCAGTCTCAGGTTCTAAGAGACCAGCTAATCATTTTTATTGTTGTTGATCTGTTTTTTTAGAGAGAGAGAGGACAGAAGGGATAAAGACAGGGGAAGAAACCTTAAGGCCACCAGCGGGGACCCAGCCCACAACCCAGGCATGTGCCCTGACCAGGAAATCGAACAAGCTACCTTTAGGTTTACAGGCTGATGATCAGCCCACTGAGCCACGCCAGCCAGGGCCCAGCTAATCATTTCTTGGAGCTCTCAAAGCCTCAGTTTCCTCACCTGTTAAAAGGGGCAATAAACCTTTAAGTACCCGCTTTAAGAGGATTCCATGAGACCATGAAAATATAAACTTTGTGAATTGTTAAACAGTATGCAAAAGGGAAATGGGCTGAACTATTCTGAAAACTGCACTGAAAAGTCCATTTACTTCATGTTAATTTATAATAATAAAAAATTATAATAGTAAATAATGCAATGTTTGCCTAAGTATAGGGGTTTCTCATACAGTGAAAGCATCCTCTGCCTAGACTAGACTCTCTAACTGTAGCCACAGGTACACAAGTCACATAATTTAAAGTTAAGTAGGATCTTTTCATTGTTATTCTCTAATAGAATATAAATTTTTCAGATAAATATATTACCTGAAAATGAAATGTTTTGCCCAGCATTTTTCAAACACTCCCAGCATCCCCTCCAGACTATGTGTGTGGGTAGGTTTGGCTGGCAAGTTGTATTTTGAATAAGCTCCCCAGGTACATCCCATTATCTGCAGTGTTTGAAAACTACCTTCACCCAATCTCTGGCCTTCCAAGTCTTGCCCTCACTTTTTCTTACCAATTATTTTATTATTTCATGAATCCCACAAATTGTTTGGCATGTGTACCATGTGCTAGGATATGTAAGGTACATTGGATCACAGTCTTTGGGCCCTTCCTCTCACGGAGCTTGAAGTCTAGCAGGGAAAACCAACATTGAGCAAGTCATTACAAGGCCAAGTATGCCACAAGATGGGAAGTTCTCAGTCAGAGGTGAGGCTGAGAGGTGTGTGAGAGCTGGTGAGGGCTTTGGAGGAAATGTTGAGGATTTTGGAGGTTATCCTAAAGGTATTAAAAAGTAGAGTGGCATAATCGGATTTACATTTTAGTAACAACTGACATTTAATTTATGTTTGTTCCCAATAAAAGCAACTCCAATTTGCACAGCTACAAAACAGAGCTTTTAACCAAACCAGGATCCATGTGTTCAACCATCCTCCAGCCCCTCTAAAGGATTACACTACACTGTAAAATTGGGTGTTACTTGGTGCTGAATGGAATGGAAGGGCAACAAGAGCTTTAAGGAGACTAGTTGCAAAGTTGTGACTATTGTCAAGGTGAGAGATACTAGTGGTAATAGAGAGAAATGTATAGATTTCAGAAATGTTTAGGATCAAAGCTAGTGGTTCTCAACCCTGACTGCACATTGAATCACCTAGGGAGCTTTAAAAAATACAAATGCCTAGGCGTGACTCCCAGAGATATGGATTATATTGGTCTGGGCACTGGAATTTTTAAAAGCTCCTCAGGTTTTCCAGTGTTCAGGCTAAGTAAAGAACCACTAGTCTAAATCAGTACTTCCAAGACTTTAATGTGAATAAAAAGAGCTTGAAAATACTTTTCCAGCTTTATTGGGATATAATTAACATATAACTTTCATTATGTTTAAGGTATACACTTTGATGATTTGGTATGCATATATATTATGAAACAAGTAACACAATAAGGTTAGTTTACCTGTCCTTCACCTCATATAGTTAACTTTTTTTTTGTCTTTCTCCATCTGGCTTATTTCACTTAGCATAATGCCCTCAAGTTTTATCCAAGTTGACACAAATGGCAAGATTTCCTGGTGTTATATGACTAAATAATATTTTTATAAATAAAAAAACAGATTGGAAACAACTTGTCTGTCAACAGACAATTAACACAAAGACCACAAAGAAACATTCACAGAAATATGAGAAAATCCAAGATTATTTGTTGTTGTGGACAAGGGAAGAAAATTTTGAGAACACTGTCAATAATGTTGAATGCTGCTGAAAAGCCATGTAATCAAAGGCATCGAAGTTTCCATTAGGTTAGCAACAAAGACATCATTGGTGAGGGCAGTCTCTTGATGGTGGTTAGAGGGGTAGGCAGAGACAAGATTGTGATTGATGGAGCAGTGAGGTTATTGAGAAAGTGTGAGAAATGTTTTAAAAGAAGATTGGCTATGAAAGTCAAGAGAAAGACAGGGTAGTAGTCTGGCAGAGAGACATATGACCAAAGAAGGATCATATTTTTAAAAGATAGCTGCATGTTTAAATGCTGATTGGGAAAAGTTGATAGAGAGGAAGAGATTTTAGATAGAGGAAGAAAGAACAATAAATGAGGTAAGATGCCAGAAAAGACAGGAAAAGAAGACAGATCATGGCGGGAAGATGGCACCTCATCCTAACATGGAAAAGGATGCAGCAAAGGTTATAAATGTGGTGGTAGAGATTTAAAAAGAGTTATGTCTGGAGATCAGTTTCTGGCCAAGATGGAGGTGTAGGTAGATACACCTTGTGTCCTTGCACAACCAATAGAAGGATAACAACAAATTTAAAAACAAAAAATAACCAGAACTGCCCGAGAATCAAACTGTATGGAATTCCGACAACCAAGGAGTTAAAGAAGAAACATTCATCCATACAGGTAGGAGGGGCAGACATGGGCAGCCAGGGTGGGCAGGATGTGAGGCAAGGCTGCGGTTGGCAGACCAGGCGATCCCACATTTGCATGCAGATAAATTGGGAGGAGCAACTGGGGTATGAGAGAGACCGTACAACCCAGGGTTCTGGCGTGGGGGAAAAGAAAGCTTCAAAACCTCTGCCAGTAAAAACCTGTGGGGGTTGTGGTAGTGGGAGAAACTGCCAGTCTCACAGGAAACTTCGTTTGAGAGACCCACAGGGTCCTAGAATGTACACACACCCATCTGCCTGGGAATCAGCACCAGAAGGTCCCAATTCACTTGTGAGTAGCAGGGGAAGTGACTGAAAACCGGCCAAGAGCCAAGCAAGTGGCATTGTTCCCTCTCTGACCCCTCCCCCCACACAGTGCCACAAGGCAGTGACATGGCTGCCCTGCCCTGGCAAACACCTAAGGCTCCACCCCTCACAACATAATAGGCACTCCGAGACAAAAAACAATATGGTCCAAACAAAAGAACAAGTCAAAGCTCCAAAAATAGTACTAAGTGATGAGGAGATAGCCAACCTAACAGATGCAGAGTTCAAAACACTGGTAATCTGGATGCCCACAGAATTGGTGGAATATGGTCACAAAAGGGAGGAAAAAGTGAAGGCTATGCGAAGTGAAATAAAGAAAAATATACAGGGAACAAAAACCGGGACTCAAATCAAGGATTTGGAGCAGAAAGAAGAAATAAACATTCAACCAGAACAGAATGAAGAAACAAGAATTCAAAAACATGAGGAGAGGCTTAGGAACCTCCGGGACAACTTTAAATGCTCCAACATCCAAATCATAGGGTGCCAGAAGGAGAAGAGGAAGAGCAAGAAATTGAAAATTTATTTGAACAAATAATGAAGGAGAACTTCCTCAATTTGGCAAAGGAAACAGACTTCCAGGAAGTCCAGGAAGCTCAGAGAGTCCCAAAGAATTTGCACCCAAGGAAGCACATACCAAGACACATCATCATTACGTTACCCAAGATTAAAGATAAGGAGAGAATCTTCAAAGCAGCAAGAGAAAAGGAGACAGTTCCCTACAAAGGAGTTCCCATAAGACTATCAGCTGATTTCTCCAAAGAAACCTTACAGGCAAGAAGGGTCTGGAAAGAAGTATTCAGAATCATGAAGGGCAAGGACCCACATCCAAGATTACTCTATCTGGCAAAGCTATCATTTAGAATGGGAGGGCAGATAAAGTGCTTCCCAGATACAGTAAAGTTAAAGGAGTTCATCATCACCAAGCCCTTATTACATGAAATGTTAAAGGTACTAATCTAAGAAAAAGATGATCAAAAATATGAACAGTAAAATGACAACAAACTCACAAGTATCAACAACTAAACCTAAAAAATAAAAACAAAAACAAACTAAGCAAACAACTGGAACAGGAACAGAATCACAGAAATGGGCATCACATGGAGGGATATCAGCGGGGAGGGCGAGGGTGGAGAATGGGGGAAAGCATACAGGGAATAAGAAGCATAAATGGTAGGAACAAAATAGACAGGGGGAGGTTAAGAATAGTATAGGAAATGGAGAAGCCACAAAACTTATATGTATGACCCATAGACATGAACTAAGTGGCGGAATGCTGGTGGGAGGGGGGTGCAGGGTGGAGGGGAATAAAGGGGAGAAAAAATGGGACAACTGTAATAGCATAATCAATAAAATATATATTTTTAAAAAGAGTTATGTCTGATGGCTTCTATTTTTCCAGAGAAGAGAGATAGGAGTCATCATCTAAGAGTGGAGATGGAGTTGAATAGCAGGCACAGAGGTTTGAGGAAAGTGGAAAAGACTTAAGATAGTTATTGTTCAGAGTGAGAAATGAGTGAATGGCTAGACTGTGTTTGAAGGACCATTTGAAGAATAATCATAAATTTACCTTGTTGTGTGACTTTTTCTGGTAGTGATTAGCCCACTCAGGAAAGGTATATGTTGAAAGAAAGTGGGCAATTTAATTGAATTCATCCAGGTTTCAGAATTTCCTAGACAGTAGGGTGAGGTGAGTGAGATTCCCTCCCACACTCCACCCTCCCCTAGCACAAAATTTAATGAGGCACTTATTCTCAGGGCCATGCATGTGTAGGATTGGTGCCAGCCAATGAGTGCCTCCTTACATTTTGGGGTGGAGAAGGAAATAGAGGTAGTTGGAAAGGCTCACTCACCTCACCCTAGACCCACTCCTGCACAAATAAATTTGGTATATTTGCAATAGAGTCATGATGAATTTGACAGAGTAATTACAATGATGGGCTATGGTATGTAAGACAGATGAAAAGGAAAGGAAAAATAGGAGAAAGTAGAGGAATGAGGCAGCTGGGGAGAGCTGAATGAGTAAATTGTAAAGCTAGGAAGCTGTAGCCAGAGAGGAATGTCTAAAGTTGTGGTCTTGGAGTAGGAATAAATTTTGGGTCCTAAAAAGTTCCAAGCTGAGATAGGAGATGTAGGTGGCTGAAGTGAAATTCAAGGAGCTTTAAGATCAAGGTGTCAGATGGGTTGATCACATAGCTATTATCTTCATCTAGAATGCATGGTAAGATTTGGGATAGAGGAGAAGAGCGGGTCTACTGCCAAAGTCATTGGTGAATACAGAGGAATATCAAGGAGAGCAACAGATGACAGCAACAAGGAAGGCTACAGAGCAGTTAAGCTGATAGGCATAAGTTCTAGTTTATGAGAGTGGAGAGGGGCAATAGAATGAAAGTGGCTTTGGACAGTGAAGAGAAAGTGGCCTTCCTGTACCATGAAAAGTGGGAACATGACCTGCAGCTATCTCAAGAAGCAGCTGGGGTTATGGTCTCTTCACTAAAGAACCAGGTTTCATATAAGGCTAAGCCATGAAGTGAGTGCTTTATGAAAGGGCTGAGTTTGGAGGTGAATTTGTTAAACAGGCAATGTGAATTCCAGAGGACTTGAAGTGGTGGATTAAAGCATAATAGAACTAGGTGGTTTACAGGGTTACATACAATTAAATCACAATGAGTCTGCATGTGATATCCTGAAGCTACCACATGGGGCTTAAATTTTTGTTTTTGCCTTTTTCTTTCTCATGGTTCTCAGGGATGAGATTGTAGCCAGTGATGACAAGGAAAACTGTATTGTGACTTCTATTTCCTTGATACATTCTTTTTAACCCAGCTGATAACAATAATAAAAACAATGATAGTAGTAATAGTAATTACAAATTTATAAAACACTTACTGAATGCCTACTATGTGCTAGGCACTGTTTTGGGTGACAGAAACAGTTCATAAATGACAAAGTTCCCGACTTCATAGAACTTACATTCTATTAGATAGTCAGGCCATGAACAAAGAACAAAAAATAAATATGTATGTAAGAGTGGGGAGCTGTAATTGTTGTGAAAAGAAGTTAAGTGGAATAAATGGAAAGACAGTGATGATGATGACGATATTGGTGAAGGTAGCAAAGAAGGCTCTTCATAGCAGACACTTGAGTGATAATAAGAAGCCAGCCACATGAAGATGAAGGGAAGAGCATTTCTGATCAAGGAAATAGCAAGTGCAAAGGCCCCATAGAAGGGAAGGAGCTTGGGATGTTTGAAGAACAGGAAGGTCATTATGGCTAATAAGTCTTGCTAACTCCAAGACCTTGAAGCATCCCCTTTTTACCACCTGCTGCTAAGGATGAGATTGAAGGGTCTCCATTGTCTAAGGAATCTCCCAAAGCTGGTCCAAGGCTCAGTGGGAGCAGCAGTCTCTGTTCAGGTGTGGTGGAGGGACTGAGGAATCTTTGCCAGGCATTGGAGTGCGGATGAATTTTCTTAGTGGGTCCAAGGCCATGTTGATCCAAAATCAATTGCACAATCATAGTGGAGATGGGGAAGTGCTACTTCTCCTTCCATCCCTGAAAACACTTTATCATGAACCAGAGGTTTGCCTAGGATCCTTGGCTTGAGGTATTACATGAGATAGGATTTGGCAGAGGCACCAGCAATGCAGTTGACAAAAAGGTGGCATAAAATACAGGATTTAAGTTTTATATAGAAAGGTTATTTCATGGGATTCAAGTCAGAACAGTCCAAAGACCAAAAGGAAACAAAGACAGTGTGTTATGGATAGCACAACTTTTAGGATGCTAGATACACATCTATCTCAATGGGGATGATCTCATGGATTATTGGTTCTGCTAACTGGGTTGCCTCATGTCTATGAATGAGAGCTGGGTTCATGGAGTCACCTTGGGTCCCTGAAACTATAATTACCTTAATCCAAAGACAGGAGCCTATACATGGAGCTCTAAATGAAAAGCACTCTGTTATAAGAGTGAAGACCAGGTTGCAGCATGTGATAGAACTCAACAAATGCTCTGGCACACGCATAAACCTAAATTCACTAATAAAGTTGCTTTCTTTATTGCATCATTCATTCAGTCAGTAGGCCTAGAAATTCACATAGTTACTGAGGATGGTAGGCATGAGTGCCCAGCCATGATAGCTACACAAATATGTAAATTTTTCAGAAGGACACTTTAGAAATGCCTGGGTTCCTAGAATTCAGGTCAACTTAGCGCACAACATGGAATCCCCCACAACCACCTCAGGCCTTTCTGGAAATTTGTGTGAATCTAGATTGTTCAACTCTGGAAAAGGTGTGCACTCTCTAGAGTATATCAATGGCTTTGTCCAGGCAAATGTAGGGAAATACCAGGTACATCAGCAGGGCAGGAAGTGGGGTCTAAGGGGATGTTGGTGTCTAGGCTCCATCACAATTTTTAATTTTTAATGACACCTCACCATAAACAACCAAGGATTGTTTAAATGGCTATTGCAGCTGCCCTCAACAGCTCAGAGAATATCTCTGTGTTCTGCCTCTCATCCTCCTCAGTAAACCTTCCTTCTCTTGCCTGGTTTTCCTGGTTTTGATCCCTTTGGCTCATATCCAGATTCTCCCTCTCTGCCTAGCCAGTTTGAATTGGGATAGTTGGCATCTCCCCAGGATGTTACTTCTTAGCTTGGCTGTCCTAGCACTACGCACTGCAAATCTAGGCAAATATTGCTCCTCTGATGCCCATCCTAGGTCTCCATATACCACAGCTCGGGAATCCCACTAATTTTATGAGTTTTGAGTATTTGTAGTGGTAATTAAAATTATTTGTTTATATGTTGGCCTCTTTCAATTCACCTGTGAGCCGGTTAAGGGGCAATCTACCTAGAAGGTATGAGATCAACTTCCCCATCTATAAAAATAGGAATAATCCCTGGCTGATGTGGCTCAGTGGACTGAGTGCTGGCCGGTGAACCAAAGGGTTGCCAGTTCTATTCCCAGTCAGGGCAGATGCCTGGGCTGCAGGCCAGGTCCCCAGTAGGGGGCGCATGAGAGGCAACCACACATTGATGTTTCTGTCTCTTTCTCCCTCTTTTGCCCTCTCTCTAAAAATAAATAAATAAAATATTTCAAGAAATAGGAATAAAAATATCTTTCTTGACTACCGTAGAGGGTTATTCTGAAGACAAAGGAGATAAATGACATGGGAGCACACTGGTAAGGCATAAAGCATCATAAAACTTGTTGTTGTCATCTAAATTTTATTGATAGGGCATTGAACTCTGTATAATCTGGTCCCTGCCACCTATCCAAACTCAAGCTCTAGACAGTATTATCTCTTTTGGGATCCAACAAGCTTAGAGTGGTAGTTAATTGGGAGAAGCAGCTGGTTCTCACAAGGCAATTTACTGTAGTCAAGAACTTTATAGGCACCACACTCATCTTCCTCTACAATTTGAATACAGATAGTGCAAAGGTACAATAGAAACCAGGAGGAGAAGAGCTGAGAAACCCATAATGACTCAGCCACAGTGCTTGCCACTCACCTATGCAGCCTTCCTCTTCAACAGGTCTTGACTTTGAACCAGCGAAGAGGTACAGTCATACCTTGGTACTCATTGGTTTCAGAAGTCGTCAAACCCTATACTCATTGCCTTTTGTCAAGAAAAGAATGTTTCAGCACATGGCACTTGCTCAGGAATTGTTGCACTTGCTGGCACTTGTATGAGTCACGACGCCACCCTGCAAGAGAAAATGCTTCATTGTTTGGTACTCATCGGTTTCAGCACTCATCACAAGATCCAGAATGAATTAACGAAGAGTACCGAAGTACCATTGTACTCTGTTATGGGGCAGCCATTTTGTCATGCTGCAGGTGTGAACAACTCATTCCTGCTTCCTGGTACTTGTCCACATTGACCTTCCTCCTGATAATAAACTCCTCTTGCCCTTTTCCTTATTAAATTCTCCCATCTTTGAGGATCCAGCTCCAACTCCATTTCCTTCAAGAAAACTTCCCAAAACACTCCTCCATCATCAATATCCTCCTTCCTCTGACCTCCTGCAGCATTTAAAATCTGCACCCAAACAATTTAGCACCTAAAGTTAGTCCCTTGTCATGTATCTCTCCCTAAAAAATCTGGGTGATTAGCTTTGTCCCCGTGATTTCTGTATCTTTTGCTGTGAGGTCTAGTAAAATACTGGGTATATAGTAAGTGCTCAATAAATTCTTTTTTTTTACATTTAACCTAATTTTATTCTTGCTTGCCTTGGAGTGGGGAATAGAACATTCAGTAAAAAACACAGTAAAAATAATATATGTCATCATGAACAACTTTTAAACTACAATAATGATGTACCTTAATCATTTCCATGACAGTTTTTTTCAAAAACTAAACAATTAAGACTTCTAGGAACATTTTATAATAAAGTGATTCCTAATTTTTCTTTGTAGATAGATTGAGCACCTCCAAAACACAAATTCATATACACAGTGAGCACTTTACTTAAAATGAGCACTTAAGTAAATTAAATACGTGAATGGCCTTAGGAGAAGCTGACATTATATATTCAGCCAAGTAGGCAACAAAACATGGTGTCAAATGGGAGAAGCATGATCGGAAATTTTCTGTATTTAATCTATAAATTCTTGTTGATGGAGGAACATGTTTAAAGGCTAATTAAAGGGGAAATTGATGATACAGAAGATGGACTTTATCCAGCTCAAAATTTTGCCTCTGGCTGCCCTTTGACATAAAAGCAATGCCACAGATGAAGGTCTCTGGTTACAATCAGATGGCATGCTGTGTAAGAGACTAGAGTTTAAACTGATTTGGTATGGGATAAAGTTTGTTGTCTTGGTAATATCTGATCGATCTCAGAAAAAAATTATAAATGGCCTGCCTAAAATTAAACATGATATGCATCTCTCTGATGCCTGGTGACACTGAACATCCTTTTATGTTTCTCTGGGCCATCTGTATGTCCTCCTTGGAGAAGTATCAAGTCAGGTCCTTTGCCCATCTTTTAATTGGATTGTTTTTCTTCCTGGTGTTGAGTCATATGATTTCTTTATATATTTTGGAGATTAGACCCCTATCCATTGTTATCATTGGCAAATATGTTCTCCCATATAGTTGGTTCCCTTTTCATTTTGATGATGTTTTCTTTAGCATTACAGAAGCTCTTTAATTTGATGTAGTCCCATTTTTAAAATTTTTTCCTTTATTTCCCTTGCCCTAGAACATATATCGGCAAAAATATTGCTATGTAAGATATCTGAAATTTTATTGCCTATGTTTTCCACTAGGATTTTTATGGTATCATGACTTATATTTATCCATTTTGAGTTTATTCTGGTTATGGTATAAGTTGGTGGTCTGGTTTCATTTTTTTGCATGTACCAGTCAAGTTTTCCCAATACCATCTATTGAAGAGACTGCCTTTACTCTATTGGATGTTTGTGACCCCTTTGTAAAATATTAATTGACCATAAAGACATGGGTTTATTTCTGGGTTCTCTATTCTGTTCCATTCTATGTGTCTGTTCTTATGCCAGTACCAGGCTATTTTGATTACAGTGGTCTTGTGATCCCTAAACTTTGCTCCTCTTTCTCAAGATTGCTGAGGTTATTTGGGGTCTTTTTTTTTTTGGTTCCAAATAATTTTTTGGAATATTTTTTCTAGGTCTGTGAAATATGCTATTGGTATTTTAATAGGAATTGTGTTGTGCTGGTGAGAATGCAGACTGGTACCGCCAAAAAATTTCCCCAAAAAAGTTTCCCCCCAAAATTAAAATGGAACTGCCATTTGACCCAGTGAGTCCACTGCTGGGATTATACCCTAAGAATCCTGAAACACCAATTCAAAAGAACCTATGCACCCCTATGTTCATTGCAGTGCTATTTACAATAGCCAAGTGCTGGAAACAGCCTAAGTGCCCATCAGTAGATGAGTAGATAAAAACCTGTGGTACATTTACACAATGGAATACTATGCAGCAAGAAAAAATAAGGAATTCCTGCCTTTTGCGACGGCATGGATGGAACTGGAGACTATTATGCTAAGTGAAAGAAGCCAGTTGGTGAAAGATAAATACCATATGATCTCACTTATAAGAGAAATCTAATGAACAAAATAAACTAATAAGCAAAACAGAACCAGATACATGGAATTATGAAAGAGACTAACTGTTGTAAGGGGAGGGGAGAGCTGGGGACTGACTGAAAGAAGGCGAAGGGATTAGTCAAAGAATATACATGAAGTACTCATGGACACGGACAATGGTGTGGGAATTGACTATGGAAGTAGGGGGCAGGCTGGGCGGAGGGGGGCAAAGGGGGAAAAATGGGACAACTGTAATAGCATAAATAATAAAACATTTTAAAAAGTAAAAACAAAGTAACCATTTGTTATAAATAAATGTACATGGGAAAATCAAAGAAATATTTTAAAATAAAAAATAAGCATAATATGCAATTTTGTTATTTAATGGACAGTTTATTTTATCCTAAAGAACTAGAAATATTTTGTATCTTTATGTCACGTATGCTTTCACATAATATTTTATGAATGTGTGCTATATGCTAGGCTCTGCACTGGGCCCTAGGATTGAAGAGATGAAAGAAACCTAGCTTCTGCCCTCAAGGATCTCAGCAGTTGTGGTAGCTAGGCATGTAAATAATTATTTAAACACATTTTATAATTGCTCTGATAGATGCCTCGGCAGAGTATCACAGGTTCAAAGAGGTGGTGACAAATCAGTCATCAAGGAACATGTATAAAGGACCCATGCACAAAGCCAAAGGGGTTTAGGATTGAAGGTGAGAGGTGGGGGTTGGTAAGGCAAGGGAGAGTGGTGGGGGGAAAATGGAGACAACTGTACTTGAACAATCAATTTTAAAAAGACTTAAAATCTTCTAAGCTCTTGACCCATAGTGAATTTTATAATATACAGTATGATATTCTCTCTCTCCCTCTCTCAGCATATTTTAGGAGTAAAAAAATCTAGACAGTGTAAACTATTTAAAGACTAATTTCTGACTATCTGGATAGTCAGAATAGTCAGTAAAAAATAGATCATTTATTTTGTTATCATTAAACACATGCAGTTCCCTAATTGCCATTCTGATAGCTAGTACACATCAAAGAATAAACTACAATTGAACTTGCACCCACCAGGAATTGTTTATTTTCCTAGAGAGAAAGTACCGGAACTTTCTAGCCAAAGTCCACACCTATCTCGGTTCCTCAGATGCCCAACTCCTAAAAATGTCCTAGAACTTTGTATTGATATGTTTGGAGGAGGAAAAAATCTTGATAGTTCCTCAAACACAGGCCCCAGGCATCCATAAGAGGTTGTACTCAGTAAGTTCTTCCGATTTAAAATCCCCAACTGGTCCTCTTCAGAGTTTTTCTCTCCCCTCTCAGAAGGTTGAGCCTATTTTCCAAACCACAAATTCTGATCTAAAGCTCAAAGGAGTCCTTCTGGCAATTCCAGGTGTAAACAACATTCTGGGAGAAAATATTTGGACATAGATATATGAAACTATATGAATATTTATATGCTTTTTGGTGATAATTGGGCAAATTATATTTAGACTTTTAAATGATCTGAAAAGCATCAGGACTAGAGGCAATTTAGTAGTATCATTCTATTGCCCAAATGTGAAATTCCTAAGGGGAGCAGGAAAAACCACTGGCCTTCCTGTTCAGAAGGTTGTACTTAGTGGCTCCTCAAATCCTCATTTCATCAAGGGTTGTCTTTGGAAGAGAAGCAGGTGGTTATTTTTACTATTATATAGTTTTTCATTGTTCATTATATGCCAGAATTATATTATAACCTAATGAGCTAAGTAGTATTATTATTCCCCTTTTATACATGAGGAAACCAAGACTCAGACATATTAACCTGCCCAAGCCAGAGCCTCATTTCATGCAAATGTCTGTTTGACCCCAACCAAGCTCATAGTCATTCTATTAAATGGGGCAGGTTCTGACTAGAGTCGGTAGAATTGCCCTCAGGAAGTTTCCTCATCCGCGGTTGTATCCTCTTGACCTGGCAACCCTGTCTATAGACCTCTTACTCTCTTAGCATCTCTTCTTCCCATTTGGCTTAGTATCCCACACACTTCAGCTCAGAGGTCTCCCTTGTACTTGCCCCAACCCTGGGTTCCCCTGGCTCATTGATAGACTAGTTCTCTGCTGCTGCCGCCTGGCCCCACCCTGGACCTGTCCCAATGGCAGCCACCTGGAAAGGCACTTTCCTCAGTTATTTGCAGCCCCTCTCTTTCTCCTTCCCATCCTCTGTATCTAAAAATAAATAAATAAAATCTTTTTTCAAAAAGAAAAATTAGAATAGATGATTTCTAAGGTTTTGTATGTGCTCAGCACTTAGCACGGTGCCTGGCACTCAGCAGATACCCAAGAAAAGTTTGTGGTAGGAAGGAAAGAAGACAGGGAGGGAGAAAGGGAGTAAGAGAAGAATTAACCTGTTTCACTTCTTTTCCAATAGAATGTGGTGGGCTATAACTAAAAACAAAACAAAACAAAACAAAAAACCAAGCACACATAAATACTAACTTTTAAAAAATTTACCATGGAGAGGCTTCGATTCTAATGTTGATATTGGGAAAAGAACAGTAGTAGATGTTAGGGGATACTTGTATTAGATGAGCTGCTTTAGTATGATGTACAATGATAGGCAACATTTATCAAGCACTTACCATATGCCAGATGCCATACTAAATCCCATTTAAATCCCCCGATCATGCCCATGAGGCAAGCAATCTGCTCAAGGCCTCATAACTAGAAAGCGGCAGAACTGGGAAATGAACTCCTGTGTGTATAGAGTGTAGGGTTTGTGTGTCTATCTAAAGCCTGTGCTCGTGCCTCTAATGCTACCCCTCCACTTTAATATATGATTACGAGTTGTTGTTACAATTTTTATAATGAAATTATTTAAAATAGGTATATATGCATATGGTACACAATGCAAAAGATTAAAAAAATAGTGAAAAGTCTAAAATACTCTCCACACTTCTGTCCCCCAGCTGCTCAGTAACCCACCCAGGAGACAGTGACTGTTAACAGCTGCTTTTCAAATTTAAAAACTTTTCTTTTTATTTTTACGGAACTGTGGCTTGACACTGCATCATTTCATACTCCATGTAAACATAAGCCATGTTATTATGGATTTCTAATTTTTTAGTTTTTCTGTATAAAATATTCTTCAAAATCGATACCATAGAACACATGATAAAAACAGCTCATAAAAAGCAAATGCTTATGCTTTTTAGACATTAAGTGTTCAATTGGTTAATCAGGCTTAGTGATATGGTATATTCTAATTCTTTTACATTTTCTATTTCAATGACATAACTTCTTTTTACAATAAGATGGAACATCTGTCTAATGAAAAATGGGCCATTATTATTCATCTTAAGCCAAGAAGCATCATTCAACAGCTCTGAACTAGTGGTCATTATATAAAATAGGTTTTACTTTAATCATTATTTGTAATATATGTGAAATTAATACACAGTGTCATTACTGAGCACTAGAATATAATTCTAGAAGAAGCAATTAATGTCTCTCAGAAGGTTTTTGAAATATGATTATCAAATACTCAACTAATGAATCATTTAGTAGCATATCTGAAATTATAACCTAAACATTAAACACTCTTGTGATAGCACAAATTAGGCTTAATAATGAAAAAAAAAGAGAATGAGAGAGAGATTTCAGATATTAAGTTATATACATTGTCCACTTCTCTGCCAGCTCAGAATTTTTTCTGGGCAGAATTTATTTTCAAAAGAACAGTTAAACAGCTTCAGGGGAAGGCACTTCTGAGGCTTTTCCAGGAACTGAAATGTTCTTTTCTCTTATTTCTTTTATTTACTTAAAAGGAAAGTAGTTTAGAAGACCTGAAATCTCTCAATAAAAAAATCATGGTTAATTGTCAAATTCAGTCTCTATATAGAAAAATGCCATCCATTTCCAAATGTTGCTTGTAAACTCTCTCAGCAAAGGGGCAAAGAATAATGTACTGTATTTCCCCTGCAGTGTTATATTGCACGTTCACCTTAAGGAGCATATGCTGCTCTTTTGAAATATGCAGGCTCCCCTCTCATTGTACGGGGCCTATGTGAAAAGATTGAGGGCTCTGCGAAATTAACATATGAATAGGCTGACATACCTCCCAAGAAGCCCCTGCAGGGGTGGGGCACAAAAGGAGATCTTTTTATTCATTTTGTAGTTAATGAAGAGTAAGAGGACCCTTTCTGACCAATTTTCTTGGGGACTCAGAATTTAAACTTAAAATGTTCAGTGTAGAAAATATGTATTTAAACTTGGATGCTCTACTACTGTTTTCTCTTTGATAATCAGCCCAGCACACTGAAAAAGCCAAAATGTGTAATATCTGAAAAGAGTAATTACTGGTATCAATATTAATCATCGAAAGCTGATAAAGATGTTCTTGCCAATTGGTTGCTCAATTGTGGTCACTTTAGCAAAAATGCTTTACCTAGAAGAGGTGGACCTTCAGGATTATGTTACAGTCAGTGTTCTAGATGTGGGTGCAAGGCTGGGGGCTGTTAAGATTGTGTATCTGGGAAGCAAGAAACCTAGAGTAGGACTGAAACCGGAGCACAGGGCAAAGGGATAGAGAGGCTAGATTGGGTAGGATTATTATTAGCAAAGGTCTAAGCAGAACTCAAGATCCATTTGCTAAGGAGATTAGGGTACCTATTGCTCTGGTCAGCTCTAATATAGAACTGCATATATCTCTTCTACCTAGAAACCAGAGTTAGGTATCACTTCCTCTGGGTGCCACCTCCCGTGACCTCCATGTCTGGGTTAGGTACCCTTCTCTGTGCTCCCATAACACCTTGTACTACTTGCAATATTACATTAAAATTCTAGCATTATCACACAGAAATGCTTCCATGTCTCCCTCCCTCATTATGTTGTATAAGATCCGTAAGGGTCACAACCATAGCCAGGTTTTTTGTTGCTGTGTTCACAGTCTATAGTATAATGCCAAGCACAAAACAGACACTCAGTATTTGCTGAATAATGAAAAGTTTGGTTCTAGGTGGAGACTAAGTCCATTCTGCTGCCATGGTTAGGGAGCTGGGCTCAGGAAACCTGGCAAATTGTTTCATGAGACAGATGTGGGGATGAGTCCATAGAGCATTCAATCTGTTGGACTAGATCACCACCAGTTTGGTTCAGGGGTGACGCCTTCTGCTGGAGCTGCACTGTTAGCCAGGGTATCATTAGAATTAGAGGGAAGGAAATTAGAGGGGAAGCAGGGAGGGTGCAAAATCAGGTGAGAACAAGCAGAGGAGACTGAGATCTATTTCCACTCCATTCCTGAGTGAGCTGGGATGGAGTGGAAATAGAGAGATTCTGTGAAACCAAGCCAGTATGACAGGATCCTGAAAATTTAATTTAAGATGGAGGTCAGCACACTGTGTCCCGCAGACCAAATTTAATCATCAGTCTATTTTTGTAGACCATGGGATTTGAGAAAGGTTTTTATGTTATTAAATGGTTAGAAGGAGAAGGAGGAGGAGAAGAAGGAGCAGAAGCAGAAGAAACAACAGAAATAGTAAATGGCCCACAAAGCCTAAAATATTTGCTATTTGGTCCTTTAAGGAACTTTACCAATTATTGATTTAAGTATATAAAATCAAGAGAGCAAAACCAAACCCATCCCCAAACACAGACATGCTCATACCTACACATGCATGCATATACCAATTCAGTGTTAATAATGGAGTATCAAAATTATTTTATTGTAATTTGAAAATACCAAGGGCAGTTGATGCCCATAAAGTCTGTAAAAATGGAAATTAACCCTTTGTATTCTTTGATAATTAAACTAGCCATAAATAAAATATTTTGCAAGATACTATTGCCATATTTTTTTGAAGATTGATTTTTCTCTATTCCAGCCTCTCAAAGAGGGGTATCTTATCCATCCTCTGCTGTAATCATTCTGTTTGCCCTTGGACCTTTACCTTATTATGAGAATTTCGTACCTCTGCAGAAGAGACTACATAATGTGATTAATTATATTTGAAAGATAATAAATTTGATTTTATCTCATTCAGTAACGTTTTTTGAAATAGAATCATAGAATGTTTCAGAGCTGGAAGATATTTTAAAGACAATATTGTCCAAACCCCTTGTTTCACCAAGAAGAAAACAGAGATTAAGTAATTTATCTGATGTTTAAAATAAATCAGGGTCAGATAGAAAATCCTGGTTCCAAGCTTTCTGACACTGCTGCTTCCACATAATAACCCTTCCCTAAACTCCTAGAGGGCAGGACTGTCTTGGTTTTCTCTCTCAGCGGTGCAGAGCCCACACCTGCCAAACGGTATTCCAAAATGTGTGTTGAATAAATGAATGGATGATAATCACAGCTAACATTTACTTTGCACTTAGCATGTGACAGGCTCTATGCGAAACACTTTTACATGCATTTTCTCTTTTGACTCTCACAACAACCCTAGAAGTAGGGGTTTTTTTACTTTCCCTATTTTACAAATGAGAAAAATAAGGCACAAAGAGGTGAAGTGACTTGCCCACAGTCACACAGCTAGGAAATTGCAGAATTAGGTTTGGAATACTGGTCTTTCTAACTCCAAAGCCAGTGTTTTTAATCACCACCCTAAATGTGTGATGAGGACCAATGAAAACATCAATTCTGAAATTATGTTGACCTTGTGCACTTAACACATCAAAATTCAATTTCCTACCCTGCCTTTATTCAGCAAATGAAACCCAATGAACAGGACCCTCAGCTTGTTTTTTCTGGCTTTGCCCCGGATCCTTGTGTAGCCCCATGAAATCAGATAACCTCTCAAGTTTCTAGTTCCCCAAATCTACTACATAGCCCTGCTTTTTGTGACACCCCAGGGTGTCTCCAATTATCTCAGAGGGGCTTCACAAAATTCTCAAAACAGATTTTAAATGTAATCCTTTTTGTTTTTAAAGAACACGTGCTTTACAAAACCTTGAGGAGGATAGAAGGGATATCCTTCAAACAAAACAAAACAAATGAAAATGTGTCCCTAGTTTTTAATATTCCCAGAGTTTAAATTGAATGTTAAGGGATGCAGCTCCATCTGCTGGACATCAAACACCATAGTAATAAATAGTGGTTAAATATTGATAACAGTTCATACTTACAGTCTGTAGCACTTTGTCGTGGTCTGTTCTAAACACTTGGTTTATTTAAAAGATTTTATTTATTTATTTTTAGAATGAGAAAGGAAGGAAGGGAGAAAGAGAGGGTGAGAAACAACAACGTGCGAAAGATACATTGATCGGTTGCCTCTCGCACGCCCCCAACTGGGGACCTGGCAACAAGCCAGGCATATGCCCTGACTGGGAATCGAACTGCGACCTTCCAGTTCACAGGCCTGAATTCAATCCACTGAGACACACCAGCCAGGGCTAAACACGTGTTTTTAATAAGAAAAAATGCACGGCTATTGTCAAAAATTTGTAAAACAAAATTTACCATAGATAATACAAGCATAATCTTGCCTTTCTAAGTTATCTACCACTAACAGTTTTTCCTTTTGGTTGTAGGTATTTATATTGTTTCCACAGGTGAGAAGATATATGTACAGTGATAGGTAATCTTTATATTTCCAAACATTATGTAATAAGTATTTTATGTGTCATTTAAGAGTCACCATAGGAACAATTTTTAACAGCTGCATTATACTCTATGTTAATATTATACAATAATTGTTGGACATTGAAGTTAGAAGACAATTTTGTTATTATAAACATTGCTTTACATAAATTTCTCCATACTTAAGCTTACTTCTTGGCAAGTGATTGGTATTAACAGTGGAACTCCAGGGCAGAGGGTAGGGCTATATTTTAGCTCCTGAAACATATTGTGAAATTGCTTTCGAAAAGACTGCATCAGTTCACCTTCCCATTATCAGAGTATGAATGCCTTTCTTATGATAAACTAGCTAACATAGAGTATTGTCTTTTTTCATCTTGCCTAATTAATTGGTGAAAATGTTTCTCTTGTTATTCCATTAGCATTTTTGATTACTAGTGCAGGTGAACATTTATTCATATGTTTATTAGCCATTCACATTTCCTCCCTTGTAACTTGTTTGTTAATGTCATCTTCCCATTGAGAGCCTTTATATTTTCTCACTATTTTGTATGTGCTCTTTAGATATTAAAGATACTATTTTCTTCTCCCATATTTATGGCACTTTCTCAAGTTTGTTCTTTTATTATATTTGACATGTAAAAGCTTTGCATTGTATATTGCCAAAAAGTTTGTTTATTTTATGATTTTTCTTCAACTGTTTATTCTTGTATATGGCATAAGATGGCGGCCTAGTTCCATTTTTTGGCATGTACCAGTCAGTTCTCCCAACACCATTTATTGAAAAGACTGTTTTTGCTCCAATGTGTGCTCTTGCCACCTTCGTCAAATATCAATTGACCATAAAGGCATGGATTTATTTCTGGGTTCTCTGTTCTGTTCCACTGATCTATGTGTCTGTTCTTATGCCAGTACCAAGCTGTTTTGATTACAGTGGCTTTGTGGTATAGTCTGATGTCAGGTATTTTGATATCTCCACCTTTGTTCTTCTTTCACAAGTATGCTGAGGCTATTCAGGTCTTTTTTGGTTCCATATAAATGTTTTGGAATATTTGTTCTAGTTCTGTGGAACATGCCATTGGTATATTAATAGGAATTGCATTGAATGTGTAGATTGCTTAGGGTAGTATGGGCCTTTTAATGATGTTAATTCTTCCAATCCATGAACACAATATATGCTTCCACTTACTTGTATCTTCCTCAAATCCTTTCTTCAGTGTCCTATCGCTTTCTGAGTACAGGTCTTTTACCTCCTTGGTAAACTTATTCCTAGGTACCTATGATTTTTCTCCAGTTGTTTTAAAGCTTAGCACTTCCTTCTCTATAAAGAAGTGTGATAGATACTCACATTTTTATGGTTTCAATTTTTGATCCACATTTTTATGGTTTCGCTTTTTTATTCACCTGGAATTAATTTTTATGTTAAATATGAGAAATGAGGATACATTTTAAAATATAACTATTTATTGAATTGCTCTTCCCTACTTTATTGAATTGTTCAATTATCACCAGCATATATTTCACACAGCATCGTCATGCTCTACAGACAGTTGCAAGGAGAGTTCAAATTTCATAGTAAACTTTGGAATGGTTTGCTTTTAGCTGACAAAAAGATACTGGAGTGTAGAGAGATTACAGGGAAACATTTAAGAGTTCTGAGTGAATAATTGACATGATCATGCCTGTGTTATTAAAAAAAGTGACTATCATAAACTACAGAGTGAGAATAGAGCAGAGGAAGGGAGAGTTTGAAGACAACCATACCAGGTAGTTGACAGTTCTCTAAATGATTTGTGCTTTCTTCTGAGTCTTATAGGCATCCTCCTCCTAGCCTTTAATATCATCTTTTTAATAATTTTAGTATATTCTAAGCACCATGGTGAACACTTTATATACATTATCTCATTAACCCCAGTTAGGTAGGTATTACCACCCCCTTTTCACAGATGAGGAAATTGAGGTCTAGAGATTTCATATAACTTGTTCATATAACTTGTTCAGCTAGTGAGTTAGAGGAGCCAGGATTCAAGTGTAAAGATTTGAGGGAAAGTAAATGAATATAAAACACCTATAACAGTGCGTGGCTTGGTGAATGGCAGGTAAGGAAGTTGCAGAATTAGGTTTGGAATACTGAGAATCTCATTCCCTCACCCATCACCAGGCCTTGTGAACTTGAAATTCTATATAAAAAATATACTGTCATCACATTAACAAAATATTCCAGCAGTTCTGGGAGGCTTATTCAAGTTTATCGTCTCTCTGACATTTATGGAATATGAGCTCCAGCACAGCAGTCAGGAAGCCTGGCTTCTAGTCTGTCTTCTAGGGCTAGGTAGTCATGTGACCTCAGGCAAGTCTCTTGGCCACAAAGCTTCCTTGACTGCATAACAACAATAAAAAAGAAATCATACACTTCACAGGGTTTTCTGTATAAAATAAATGCAAATCTGAAATGGCTGGAAAATTTCAGAATTTTATTTGATTTTGTAGATTTCCCAATAACATATCAGAATTCTTACACCTTCAAAATGCCTGTGGAAACAAACTGCAACAAACGGTGACTATGGTCTCTTTGTTTTAATTTGTTTTGTTTTATTTTTCATTACATCAATTTCAAACACACCCAAAAGTAAAGACAATAGTATAATGAACCCCCATGACCAATTACCCAGCTTCAATTAAATGATTATCAACTCTGCCTTGCTTGTTTTATAGCCTCCCAATATTTTACTTTTGATGTAAAAATAATGAGGGAATTTTATTTGGTTTTTTCAAATCCTGAGGGGAAAAAGTTAATTTTAAAATCTGGCAAAATCCAAGCTAATGTTGATTTTACTGGGTCTTTCTGCTTTTAAAATGTCTCAGAAAATGAATCTTCAATCCAAATAATACATCAGTTCTTCAGTCTAGGTCAAGGGCTAGTGAATTCCAATTGTCTATGGAAGACAAGCAGCTGGGGGCGGGAGAGTGGTTTCCAGCTATTCTATGCGGAGGGCAGCATTTTCATTTCTATAATAACAGGATTCATAACACCAAATGCTTATCTAATTTATAATATTAAAGCAGTTTGGCTTAGGATAATTCTGATCAAAGATTCAACCATTCCTGACAAAATTAGTGAAGGTAAAAAGGCTAATTAAAATTATCTTCAAGAAGTTTTATTAAAAGAACATATAAACAAGTTACACTTCTCACTTAATAAAGAAGGTACGAACCAGTTTCTCCCTGAACTTGAGCACCTGCAATGTTTCCCATCTATCTAGTTTACAAAGCTCATTGACATTCACAATCCACAGCCTAATGACATATGTAAGGTAGGTCTTCATGTACCCATTTGTACAAATGAGAAAGTGAGGCCTCTAGGGGTCACACTAGCTGGAAAATGACAGTGCTAGGGTCCAGAGTCCAGTTCTTGTTTCCTATGTCAGGGCAGGCTCCCTATATAAGCAAGTTTATGGGAAAAGAATGAATTTCTTTACTTTTTATTTCTAATCTGCTTGGGACTTAACAGAGTACCTATACTTTAGAGCAGCTCAGTAAATATTTCTTGCCTGTCTAACTATTTGCTAAATGATGGGGGGGGGGAAGAATAGTTGTGGGCATAAAGAAAAAGGTGAAATTAGAGAAACAATTACAGATAACATCAATAAGCTTAGGAAATAAAGCATAATCTAGGAAAAAATGGAAACAGAGAACGACATGTCAAATAGCAATAAAGAGTCATGAAAAATAGAGTCTGGCATAAACAATGGCCCTTTTTATTACAGAATCTATTATTGCAAAATCACAAGCATGTAATTCTGCAACATAACAATATCACACTCAAGCACACCATATGACATTTTGGGTGACATGTTCAAATTAAAACTATAAATTATTACACCCATATTATTAACCTACCAACCATACTCAAGCAGGCGTTACTTCTGCTGGACCCTGTATATATCAGAAAAAAAAGATTCGAAGCCCATAGACCAAAAAGCTGATGGTGGTGGTAATGACAACTACAGCTACTAGCACTTAAGTTTACTAGACTCTGTGGTAAGCCTATTAACCCTGTGAGGTAGGGAAGTAATATTATTATCCCCATTTAATGGGTGAAGAAAATGGGGCTCAGAGAGGTTAAGCAACTCGTCCAAGGTTATAGAGCTAATAAGGATAAAACTAAGATTCCAACCTAGATAGCCTGACTCAATTTTCATTTTTTTAAACACTTTCTATACTTTGCAAATTTCCAATAATGAGCACATACCACCTTTATTTTTTAATCCTGTACCATTCATCGTATATAGAAATAATTTTGTCATTACATCATTAACTATAGTTAATTACTATTTCTATTAATCGTTTGTATGTCACCTCAATTAGACTGTTAAGAGCCTGTGTCTCTCAGAGTGTCATGTCTGAATGGATATTATAGCTTCTCGATGAATACTTCTCAAATGAATGGACAATGGAGAGAAAAATGTGGGCGTGTGAAGCAAAACAACAGCCACACAGGAAAAAATAAAAGGTTTAGGGAG